>CANUEP010067632.1:0-63319 GCA_947857235.1 Jatropha podagrica | reverse complement strand
CCACACCGTACTCATCCTCCCAAACCCACCCACCCTCACCCTCAATGGCTCTTCCCCTCACCCTGCTTCCCTCACCCCCCTGCACATTTTCCCCCTCCCACCCCCCCCACCCAAGCCTACATTAACCCTCCAACCCCACACAACCATGCGTTGTTTAAACCACTCACCACCCCCCCCCCCCCCCCCCCCCCCCCACCCCCATTGATATGCATATTTTCACTTCCTACTGTTTAACTAATACCCTTGTTTTGACCTTCTAAATAGTCACTAACACCCATAATTTCTACTTAAGGTTCAGTTCTAGCATCACAACCCCTAGCCTCATTTTGATTTCCCCTAATTACAAACTCAAAATCATTGTTTAACTCTAAAGAGCCTAGGTCGATGTTTGCCGAATTGTCTATATAATCAAGAGTTAATGTAGTACTAGGGTTAGAATTGTGAGACAACCTTTTTTTCCTAAACGTTCTGGGTGTTTTATAGGCTATGGTGGAGGTTTTGAATTATGCTCTTCTACTATTTCCTTAATTATAACACTTGAAGGTTGTCGCATTATATTAATTACCTCCTCTTCTATGTCCTCTAAAGTTAGTTGTCAATGCCCACGTGGATGTGTCCTACATCATTCCCATAAAGTGACATTTCAAACACATCACTAACTTTCTCAAGTCGTTTAAGGCCATCATACTACTCCTTTCCTAGCATTAACCCAGTAATACCTCAGCAAAACCATCAAACTTATGTAGTTGAAGTTGCTTACCTAGGTGAACTAGACTCATCCTCTCTGCATTGCAATCACCTAAGACTAACTCTTCCCCATTAAAGTAACCTCACTCACCTATATCCCCACCATAATGGACTATTATATTGAAATCTAAAGCTGCATTATCTTTCACATTTCAACCATAGAAGCAACAGTTCCAATATTATTATCAAAGCATTTAACATAGGCTAACTACATCAAACAAAGACATCTAATCTCAACCAAACATCTCAACTCAAGCATTTATAGCATACCAACCATTATTAAGAACAATGTACAAAATAACTGAAAAAAAAAAAAAGAAAAGGCGAAGCAGACTCATATTTAATGCAAAATGACAAAATTGTAAAAGGAAGCTCTAATTTTTGTTAATAAAAAATAAAATCAATACTGTTATGCATACCCCACAGAATATTTCTCCCCCTTCCCCCCCCCCCCTCCCCCCCTTCTTTCAAAAAACCCTAATTTTCAATTCCTAACAACCTATATTATATTCCCACCCATCAAGATTCATAGACAAAAGTGGTTATGGTCCACACATAAAGAAAAAAGCACCCTAATTTTTAATTCTAAAAGGTAAAGAATCTTACCTAGAGCATTTGTTGCCATTCTTACAGTACAAAAGGTCCACTCAAACCTTTTTAAAAGACCCAAATGCAGCTCTTTTCCACCACAATAGCCTTTAAGTTTTTCGCTAATTGTTACTTTCCTTATCCTCCTTAACCATTATCTTCTTTGCCAACGCTACTCTCCTCATCATCTTTAATCAACACCACAGTCTCTCTTTATTTCCAAAGGACTGAAGAACACAAGTGAGAGACAAGAGAGAAAGTGGAATCATTTGGAAAATGAAGAAATGATCGAGATGTGATGGGAAATGGGTAAAGGGAAAAGGTCAATGAAGGAAGGGTACATGAACGATCCAAGAGAGGGTAGCAATGATCGCTTGTACTAGAAGGAGAAAAACAAATCCAATTTAGGATCTTGGCAAGAGAGAGAAGTTTGACTTCCCAAAGTGACAATTCTCAAGACTGATGTGGGTATCTTAAATAGCTTATGTGTATAATACAACACGCCATGTCAAAAAGAAAATTCAATTTCCACCAACAATTGGCAAAAGTGAGTTTTATGATACAAAAATGCAAGTTCAGTGAGTTTTAAGAAACAAAATAAAGACGAGAAGCAACAAAGTGAATACACCTAACTTGAGGCACCTCGGGCGAAATTAAGCCTAGATTTTAATGTTCTTAATTATAGGTTCTTGGGTGATGCTGCTTTCTAGGAATTAAATTAAAAACCTCAATTTAAGTATTGAAAATTAAACTTAAAGTCTTTTAATTTATTATGTTCTAAATTTTTTAAAATATGGTTAAATAATTTATTATTAGATTGTATTAGTTAAATACAATAAAATTAAAATAGAAAGTTTTAAATTTGCTCTTTGATTTATACTTATTTGGATTATTTACAGATTATCATATTTTAAAATTTTTTATAATTCTAATTTAGCAAAAAAATAGAATTATGGAATTATAGTATTTCACTAATATATGAAATAAGAAAAATTTTCCATTTTTGGTTTAATGAAATTTTTTTGAAAAAAATAGGCTATAAAAATTTGAATTGATGAAAAAGTGGCTATTTATACATATTTACTATCATTTTTACTTTCAGATTTTACATTTAAATATGAAATAAAGAGAAAATTCAAGTGTTCTCTTCTTATTCAATATTTTATTCTCTTTTTCTAATTTATCGAATTTCATTTAATTTTCTATAATGTAATTGGATGTATTTTTTAAAACTAATTTTTAAAATTGATATAAGATAGTTAGACCTTTTACATTTTAATAATAAACATATAGGACTTTGAAATTTTTGAATTTAATCTCATTTATATCTATCTATAAACTTGAGAAAGGATCTTTCATTACCAATATTATTGTTTGCATATTGATATTAATTTAGAGCTTAAAACTTTAAGCAATTTAATTTTAGATTTCGTGCGAAACACATGGAATCTAAAATATTACATACTATTGATAAAATTTCAACTTACTTTCATATGACTAAAATTATGATGCGAAGATGAAATTTATATTTTATATTGTGGATACATAGAGCAAGTATTGACTTATTAGATTAATATGATAGCATCGCTAAATTATAAAATATTTTACAAGATAGTAAAAAAAATTGTAATTATTTTATATAATTAACTAATAATAACATTATATTTTTTTATTAAATAGAGAAGCAGCTGACCTTGTACGCATTATTATTAAGGATATGACAGGCTTTTTTTCATTCAACTGTTAGTTCAAAGAATGTGGCTTATCGTTTTGCGATATGACCGCCACCATCTTTATCTATCGAAAGTAGTGGATTTAGATTGGTAATTGGTAGGTTTTCTCAAATTTACCTTTCCTTTGAACAAATATTTACTGTTACAGTTGGGTAATTGTAAAAACATAACATTGTTTTGGTATAAATGTAAGAATTACAATTAAAGAAGAAAAAAAATTATTAGGGTAAGCATCCAAAACGAATAGTGACTACCACTTTGGACCGTCATCAATTGATGCATTATATTCAAGTTTGAACACCACCAACATATATATATATATATATATATATATATATATATATATATATTGACTTGACTTGACTTGACTTGAACTATATCATACACAATTTGGTTTAAATATCTTATTGTAAAATGTATGTATTGTAACTTTCTGTTTTATTGTAAAAAAATATTAGTTTTAGTTTTTTCCAAAAAAAAAAAGTTTTAGTAGCATAAAAGTCATCATAATCTATTATTTATTAATTGAAAAAATTCTTTCAACATTTGGCCCAAAATAATAATAATAATAATGTAAAATGTAATTTTTATAATAGTTTTTTTAAAAAAAATATATTATAAAAATTATGGGGAAGGAGAGGCCCCTTATTCAACACCTAGGTATGTCTATGACAAAACCTTAAGAATTCAACAATCCAATTTTCAGGAAAAAAAAAAAATTCAACGATCCAATCAATATAAAAGTCTCTAAAGTTCCAATTTCAATTCCAATGTCAATTATTCTTTAATTTTCAACCACCCTCCTTTATGTTCAAAGCTTTAATTATCACTCGATCTCTTGCACTTTAATAAAAATAAATAGACATTTTACGTTATGTCACTTTAATTGCTCATTTAAAATTTTAAGAATATATTATTTTTTTTTAATTTTATCCATATTTATTAATTTTTTAGATAAATTAAAAGAGGAAATTTTTAATTTTAAAAAAAGTAATTTAGATATTCTACTATATATTTTTTAAAAATTAATATATTATAATTATTTTTTTAATATCTTAGAAAAGAAGCAATTTAAACCTATTATCAATTCCTTTACTTTTACTCGACACTCTCTACAGTTTTAGTACGGACAAATTATTTTATTCTCATGGCAAGTTACTTTGCAATGCAATCTCTTCTTTTTTTTTGAATGTGAGAAGGAAAAAAAAAAGAGAGAAAAGAAAAAGATGTCATGAATTAAGGACAAAATTTGGACAGTAAAATTAAAAAAAAATACTAAAACAATTAAAAATTCCACATCAACTAAATAATAAATTTATAATACATATACAAAGGTAACAAGCTGACTAGCTAATTAATTAGTATTAATTTTTTAGCATTAGTTGACCCAAGATAAAAATAACCCAAATTCTATTAATTGGAAATTATGTATAGATCAATATTTTTCTATCTTTTTTGGAGTAACAGGCGATGGCTATTCATGACCAAAACGCTAAACAAAATCATATTTGTTTCATCTGAGAATTATTTATTTGTAACCACCGATGAGAACTCAGTGGTTGTCAGAATTCGCCAATGGTTGCTCGTCGAAAAAGAAAAGAGAATTTTTAAATTTTAATAGAAAGAGAGAAAGCGAAAGAGAGCCGCTTGAAATGATATTTTAAAGTTCACATTTTTAAATTCAAGTACAATGAGTGAAACTAACCTTAATTATATAGCATTTCAAATTTAAAAATGTTCTCGAGAGTAATATTTAGTGTTTTGACCGAATTAAGATACTATTTAAATTAATTATCGTGTTCAATAATGTCACATTTGTCTTAACGTTCAAAATTTGATATAGTATTTCATGAAATATTATTTTAATTAATGTTTAGCGTTTTATAAATTTTTTATGATGTCTATATCCATCACTTGTTTTTGCTTGTTCTCTAGACCTTACTCTTTTTTGTTGTTTTATACTATATTATTTCATAATACTCGTCACATTTATTATTTCACATTCTTTAAAAAAATCATTACATTTATCTAAGTTACAATAAATTATTGAGTAAATTAACTATGTTACCCTTTATTTAATATTAATTATCGAAGAAAATCATTAAATTGAAGTAATAATTATTTATCATTTACAAAAGATAAATATGAAAAAAAAAATTATTACTCTTTGAAAATACAAATGTGATAAGTATTATATAATGAAAATAATATTAAACAGCTAATCAAACACTTGTTACTGAACACTTTTATTTTAAACTGCTATATAAATAACTAATCGGTATCAATTAATATCTAACCAGTAGCAGCTAATCGCTACTGAGACCGCTTAAATTGCAAAAAAAATACCTAAATTTTTCTTTTTGAAACACAATCAATGGTTATTTGGTTTTTATATCCATTCCTTTACAAACACTCTCATTTTTTATTCTCATTTCTTAATATTTGACTTCTAAATAACGAATGGGGATGTTTTGTGTTTTTATGTATATGCAAGAGACTAAGGGAGAAGAATAAATGATTTTGTCCCCCGACAATCTACAATAGTTTCGGAAAAACAAAGTTAAAAGAAGTGCACTAATTACCAACATATGGTCTCCTGGAGGATGATTAAGCTTAAGCTTTTGGGTCTTAATTGGTGATTAAAATAAGTAATTAGTGTGGTTGGGAGTTCAAAGTGGTGCATTGTCCCCTCTTTAGCTAGTGCTCCCACTAATGGGTTTTTTTTTTTTTTTTCTTCTGTATGCCACTCAACTCACCATGTTTCAATTTGACTTTTCATGGTGATGAAAGCCTAAATATCAGGATCATATAATAAGCATTGCTCATCAAAAGTGCCGTTTGGTACTACGGAAAATGAATTTTCCATTAGGATACACCCACACCACTACTTATAATGGTCAAGAGCAGAAAATTCCATTTCAATGAAAGTTATGATACATCCCTATTTAGTCCTTTTCTTTTGCTTCTTGAAAGAGTAATTTTTTACCACTTCTTTTTTCATAAAAAACTATTTAAATTTAGAAAAATAAGTTGATTGCATGAAAAATAAAATATTTTTCAAAAAAACCGACCTAATAGTAAGTAGTAATATCCACACTTATGCCTTTTTTTTAAAGAAAATCTAACTAAAAATTTAATTAATTGAAAATTGTATACAGATATGCCATACAGATTAACATATTTTTATATTTTTATATAGAAAATTTAATAATAAACAATTTATACAAAAAATAAAAAAAAATCTTGATTTAAAATATTCGATCGAGTTAATAGGGCATAATATTTGTGTCATAGACAATCACTTGCTTTACTTGGTGGCTATTCATAGCCACTGTTCGACTCTATGTCTTTTTATAAGTCCGATTTGATAATTTTTAAATTTTTTCCTTCTATTGGAGATGAGATCTACACTTCTTTTTGTATAATTATCCAAATAATAAAAAACACGAAATAAAATTACCATAATAGTGATAATAATAAAATATCAAAATATGGTAATAATAAATCTCAATATTTGGACGATAATAACTCAATCTTTAAATAAATTTGAGGATTATTTGCAAAAAAAAAAAAAAAAAACAACAAAAAAAAGAAAGAAATGATTACCGATGGCTACCCGTGGGAAAAGAAAATAGAATTTTTAGATTTTAGTTTTTGAGAGGAAGAGAGAGAGTATATCCACACTTATGCCTTTACTTTCTATGGAAGTGAATTAATAGTATTTCATCCTTACCAATTGAAGTAAGCTATATTATTTATTTAAAATTATCAATATTTATAATTTATATTAACGAGCAATTATTTGGGTAATTATAAATTTTAATATGAAAAAGAAAAAAATAAGCTAGGTTTTAGATTCAGAGACAAAAATTTTAGTTTGGATTAGAAAAAAAAAAAAAACTTTTACCTGTACATATATTAGGGATTGAAAAAAAAAAAAAAATTTAGCTTTTGTTTTTCATTTATCAAACGCTTTGTTAGCTTTGGTATTTCCACGTATCCTTACCTTTAAAAGCCAAACCTAATTGATGAATCCTAGAGGCCTAATGACTAAAAACAATCTGAATTTTCGTCCTTTTTTAGTAATTTTAGTTGATTTTTTTAATTGCTAGAAGTGATACCTAAGTACTTTTTTTTTTTAAACAATTGTGACATTCGTCCATTAACCGTTGCTACTATGTTGATGTGGCTGTTAGTGGGACCATCGCTATAACATATCACTTACTGATTGTAAATTTGCAAGGTATAATAGTTAAAATAATTGGCCAAAATTATTAAAAATGTCAAAATTCGAAGTTTTTTCTAGTTGATTTCAGAAAAAAAGTAATTTTTTTTAATCATTTGAAATTATCGACACTCATTTTATAATAGTTAAATATTAAAAAGATTTAAAAATTCAATAAAATTATCAACACAATAAGAGTGGAAAAATCAAATGCTGTAAATCCGTTTTAATTTCAAAAGTGATAATATTATTTGTAAGAACTCTTCAATAACATTGTTGTCTTATTTAAACTTGTTTTTTTCTTTAAAAGTATCGACATTAAATACTTTTATATTAATCTTTATAAAGAAATTTATACATAAATATACATTTTTATCAATTTTCATTATTGGAATTTATTATATTTTAATTATAAAGTTTAGCTCTTAGCACCTTTTGAATTGTCAAGTTATAATCTCCTTTTCAAATTTTCTTCTTCCTTTATTCTGTGTCATATAATTATTATTTTCAATTGATTCTTATTAAAATAAAATAAATTTTTTTAGCATGATATTAATTGTTTATTATTAATTATTATAATATACCATTTAAAATAAAAATATTATAATCAAAATTCATAAAATGTTTAACTGCATTTATCTAATTGAATTTAAATATTGCAAGTTATAAAATTATTTATTTATAAATAAATTATATAAACATTATAAATTAATTTTAGTAAAAAAATTCAGGTCTATTATTAAGTTATATATATATTTACCACTAGGTTATGCATTGGTGTGTATATAGTAATCATGACTAAAATTAGTAAAGTAATAATATTTTTCCTAAAAAACCCTTGAATTTTACCCTTTTTAATAATTTTAGCTAATTTTTTAACAATTATAAAATATAAATTTACAGCTAGCAAATGACCTATCATAGTGAAGGTTCTAATAACACCGCATTGGCATAGTAATAACGTTGATGAATGGATGCTATAATTGTTAAGAAAAAATTACTCCATAATATTAATCGTAGCAATTAAAAAAATCGATCAAAATCGTTAAAAATGCCAAAGTTGAAGTTTTCTTTTTAATCATTAACTCAATCCTAAAATGATTTGTATACATACAACGCATATGGTAATTTATAAAAAGGCTTTGAAGCAGTGTTGTCTCACATTAATTTGAAATGTGGAGTGTAGTCTATAAATAAGAACCAGCACTATCGCGTCCTGTGCATGGTTAAAGAAAAAGTAAAATAAAGTAAAATTGAAAATATATATAGTTTACAGATTTTTGAATGATTTTTTTTATTATGTTATTAAAAAAATATTATAAAGATGTATTAATAGTAAAAGGATATTGCCTTGATTTTATAATTATTAGAATAAAAATTAATAAATCAACGTGTGTTGAAGAGTATGGATTAAAAATGTTGAAATTTATAGAAATAAATAAAAAAAAGAAGTAAAATAAAAGGTGGTAAAATTCATTAATTTGATTTATTTTAAAATTAATATGAATAATAATAAACTCATTATTTCATTAAAATCCATGAATAAATAATTTATTTTAAATAATTAAAAATTGTATAAATCATCAACTTGTCATATATTTAAAATGTAATTTTAATTTGTTAATATAAAATAATAACTGCACATATCATTAAGATTCGCTAATTATGTAATTTATTTATATAATTAAAAGTTATATAAATTGTTACTTAACATGCTATTAATTTTTTAACATTATATTGATCAATTAGATTTAAGATGATTTAATTTAATCAATTACATATCATTAATTTGGGATCATACGTTGCAATATCAGGAGAAATCTGCCGCTTTATCTATATTATAGTTATGAAAATCGAATCAGACAAGATTGGTTGACTAGTTTAATTGGAATCTAAACTGTGGTCCAGTCCGAATTGGATAGTGAAAATAGGATATTAAAGATCCGGTGAAAACCGAAGAGAATTGATAAGAACCAGATAAAAACTAGTGAATCAAACTGATAATTTATTATGGTTCGATTAAAAAAATAAAAAGAGAAAAAGAGAAAAGAAAATATGAGCAAAACGACTTGCTTAATGGAAAAACAGATTTGAATTGAAAGATTTTGACAAAACTTTTCAGAGATCCTTTTAAGCATAAAATTTGTTTCTAAAAATTAAAAAAAATATAAATTATATTTGTAATATAGTGGATACAATCTCTAGTGAAATTTTCTATTACAATAAAGATTATTCTCTGATTCTTCTCTTTGTTGAAAGCATGATTCAAGGGTCGAGGGATTTAGTCTTGAACACGATTCAACAGTCGAAATATTTGATGTCGAATTGATGTAGAATGAATGTTTGACGATTCAAGGGTCGTGGAGACTTGATAGAACTTTGATTCTTTTGATTTAAGAGTGAACTTTTATAGTCTTGAATTCGATAGAATTTCGAGGCTTCTATGTTTTTTTGTCTATGAATCTCTCTGTGCATCCGTATGTGAAGAGAGACTTTTTATTTATAGAGATTTGAAGGGGTCCCCTTTTGCCAAGTATATAATTTGATTGGTCTATCTGGCAAGCTCCCATTGGCTGCTGCTACATCACCTAACTTATGTAGACGCCTGACTTATTAGCCAAGATTTAATTTAATTGGTCAACTTTACTAGTTTTTATTGGACTTTACTACATTATTTATATATGCAGTAAATAATATTTATTCAATAATTTTATTTTAATAATAATTTAAATATTTTGATCGGTTATTAAAATAAATTATTTAATTTAACTAACCAATAATTTACTTGACTAATTAAATAATTAAGTTACTAATTAAATGAACTTAAATAAAATTTATGTGTCTATAGATGTTCCCTCAAGACTTGTTTATGCGCTTGTTTGAACGGGTCTTGAAAATTTAAAGAATTTTTTTTTTAATTCATGCCCCCCTTTTTATGGCACGAAATTTTTTTTAAATCTGAATTTTCAAGTTAAAATTTTCTGGCAACTCCAATAGAATTTTTTTTACCCCAAATAGCGAAACTCTATTTTTTTTTATAATTAGAATTTCCTTTTTTTTCTTCAAGAAATTAAATCCTTCATGATTTTGGAGTTAAGAAATTAAATTCTTGTCGAATTTGGAGTTGAAGACTTAAATTCTTGTCAAATTTGGAGTTTCAAATCTGAATCAAATTTGGAGTTGCAAATCTGAATCATTGTCAAATTTGGAGTTGAAAATCTAAATCTTTGTTGAATTTAGAATCGACAATTTTAAATCCTTGTTGAATTCGGAGTTGATAATTTTATATAAAAGGGACTCTCTTGCTTGATATATATATTTTTTCACATCAAAACTTCAAGAAAATCAGCAGTACATTCAATCATCTGGCGCACACTCAATTGTCAGGTATGCTCCCTTTTTTTTTCTTTGTCCAACTCAATTGCAGTTGATTAAATTTATGAAATTGATTTTTTTTTTTTTTACCGTCTCCATACTTTAGCTACTTTAATTTACATTTTCCTTTAACTTGAATGTCATTCACAACATTAATTTAAATTGAAGACTATGTAAATGAGTCAACATATGTCATAGTATTTCATGACATCAATTATTTGGAACTTTGTATTAATTGTGAATCTGTGATCTTCATGTGCCCATGCTCTTTTTTTGTGTAAAACTCTATAAATTGACAGTAGTATATTATATCGAGGACATTAGCTGCCATCAATTTATGTAGTATTTTTCACATGCGCATATTTTCCATGCATGCATTTAAATCTAATGTCGATTTTTCTGTCAATCAAAAATTGGATTTCGGATTTAGACTCAATACTTGAGATGTAAAATTCTGCCCCTTGAAGGCCTTGTCGGACCACCGCCGGCTGATCACCAGAATGCCGCCACTACGCCTGGCATGATGGCCGGAAAATCGCCTTTTGCCCATAAATTCATAAGGCTTATATCAAAATGCTCGAAATTCCATGGGGAGTTCAAATTCAGTATCCAATTATCAAAACAATGGCCCATTAGGCCGAAAAAACCTTGACAGCCACTGCAAACGGTGGCTTTCTTCCACTACAAACGGTAGCTGCACAAAACCACAAGGGAATCGCCATTAAATAGAGGGGTTCTGCTTGCAACACAATGGAGAGTCGATTTATGCTCTCCTCGTCGTCCGGAGTCACTAGAATCGACAAGAATTACTAGCGATTGAAGTAGAGAAGCGTAGGTAGAAGAAGCCTTCGTTCACGCTTCTAGTCGTCCAATCATCGCAAGACGGGGTTGGAATCATGTTCAGTATCGCCAAAGTGACAGATTGACACCTCGCTCTCACTGAACGGAAGAGAAGAAGACAATGCTCTTTTTTTTTTTTTTAAATTTCTTCACCTTCTTTCATTTATTTATTTTATTATTTTATTCCTTTATATATATATATATATATATATATATATATATATATATATATATATATATATATATATATATATAATATTAAATTCTTAATTGATGATCATGAACAAACATTCTTGATTTTAATTTGCATGCTTGATTCAATCGATGATCAACAATTAGCGAATTTAATTTGGCTTGCACAATTGATCATATGAATTTGATTTTTTTTTCTCTAAATTCATATGAAATATATTTGCCATGGACATGTCAAAATTGATTTTGATTGATTTTTTTTAATAAATCCCCTTTTGATTTTTTTTAAGTAGTCAACTATTTTTTGAGACTTCATCAAAATGGTTCGTATAATTGATCTTTCGGCTTTGCGCGAAATTCTGTGTATGAAATTTTTGAGCGAGAATGAAGAGGATTCAAATCTTGGAATAATCTTTACTTTCCAAAGATTTGCTGATAAAATTTTTGGGAGTCAATGCACTAAGCAAAGTTGACCTACCTCATCTTATGGATTGGACTATCGAACGTACATGTGAATTCCAATTTTCACATGAAGTAGTTAAGCGTGTCCAATGCCTTTCGACGTAATCTTCACTTCATTCTCTTCAAACTCCATCAAATAATCTTCCACTTTTGAGGAGTCACATCCACAACAATGAAGTTTCTTGGCATCTTTCTTTCAAATTTGCTAGTGAATTTTCATTTGTCGAATGCTATTGGGAGTGGCTTGAAGATGTGCTGGCAAGTAATAAGCAACTACTTTTGAAAGCCGATGTGTATCATGCTTTGTTTGCATCACTCTTCACTTATGATCGCTTTCCCAACATCATTCATCATTTTTGTGAACATTGGAGTGCTTCAAACAAATACCCTTTTCCTCCCAATTGGAGAAGAGTCAATTTCTCTTTTGGATTTGAAGTTCCTGGGAGGACTTCTAATCCACGACTCATTTTATGATGAGATGACCCCTTTAGCTGTAGATCTTACTGGAGTTGATGGAAGTGGAGCTCCTTTCTTACCACGAAGCTGTAAATACTTATTCTATGCTTACTACAAAAATGCCAAATGGGTTGAGAACACCATTGAGTTGAATGTTCGCAATTGGGTAAACTTTTAGTTTCACGATTCTGTTAGATATCCTGAACCTCTTGAAAAGAACTACACTAAGAGAACTGTTCCTCCTAAGAAGAATTTTAATCCTTCAGGTGTTATTGGCAACAAGTTACCATGAGATGCAAACTGGCAAAAGCATTTTGAGATTCTAAACATAGAAGATGATCTACAAGAAGAAGTTTATTTGGCTGCTTTGATTTCTTGTTGGCTATGCAAGTTTGTCCTTTCACATGATCTAGTGAATCTTATTCGCCTAAGCACTTTTAAAGTTGCAAGTAAGATTGCCTATGGCAAAACCTTCTCTTTGATTATTCCTGTTTTGGCAAGCATTTATAGAGGCCTTCGAGCAATCTCTACTATAATAACTTTGAAAAGGTGTGAAGTTCCTTTACCCTTCCATTATGTTTATACTTGGCTAGCTAACCATTTTGACACGCACTTTACGCATGATATTGATGAAGATGCGAGAATGACTTCATACAGTGGACAACGAATGGCCAAATATTACAATGAAACTGAAATCACAAAACTTTTTATGGAAAGAAAAGCTTATTTGGGTTCACCTCGTGTAATGAAGAAAGACCTCCTTTTAGAGGATAATGACAAGTTATCTTCACAAAAAGTGGAACACCTCATCAATCTTCGTTCAAGCTTCTTGACTTTGCACTATAAGAACCAATACTTTATTGAGTCATATAGCCCCCACAGATTTAGTAGACAATTGGGTTATTGCCAAGATCTTTCTAGTAACATGGATATATCCTTTGCAAAAGTGTGTTTGGAAATAGTCATACAGCTTTGGAAATCTTGCGTTCATTTGACTAGTGGCGCTAAACTAACTATTCCTTCAGTGAGAATTGATAGTTGTTTCTCTTGTACTGAAGCGTATAAGGATTAGTGGAAAATGGAATGGTCTAAAGCTTTCCCTCAAGATGAGATGCCGAAGTTAAAAGCAATGCCAAAACTATTGAAATCTTCAATGCCTTCCCGTTTGAAGAATTCAAATGTTGAGAAGAGTATATGCATCCCTTTAAATCCTCCCCAAGAATCTACTGTTGAAAAAGATAAGAAAGAAGCACAAATTATGTTGAAGCTGAAACCACAAGCAACTGCTGGCACTTCTACATAGAAAGATTTCCCTATAGAAGCTAGCGATGAGTCAAATCTCTCGAACGATGACATCTCCACTCAAGCTGCAACAACTCCAAAAATAGCTGAAGAAGCATTGAATTCCTACTCTAATCAAAGGCGTTCTAAAAGAGATATGCTTAATTCATCTCTTTCAAATGAAGAGCAGCATGATTTCGACTGTTATTGGAAGAAAATAAAATGAAATAATCAGGCTTCATCAACATAATAATTTTATGATGCTGATGACCCGGTAAGCTTTTTTTTTTTTTATCTTCAACTTTTTTTAACCTCTTTTTTTACTCCAATCTTTTGAACTTTATTTTGCAAATTTCTTATTGCAGTTGGGCTTCAACGATGTGATCTGTGATGATGAACCATGTGCATTGCCTTTAGATACCATGAGTTCTAGACTTGGGCCAGCTTCTTTCGATCTTCCCTTAATTACTTTAAAGGATCTTGATGGAAATCCTTCATTGAAAGAATCTAGCACTGGTCATTATGGCAAAAAAACACGAGATGCTCATCAAACAAAGAAAGCGAGTTGTCCTGCTACTTCTGAGATGTTTGCATTTTGTGATAATGATTTTATGACTGACTGTTGCCATAAAGTTTCGGTAATGGCATGGAAGGGATTACGAGCTAAAATTGGTCGAACTTCTACACCACATGTTCCTTCCCTTGCTAAACAAGCCCATATAATATTTGATGGCATTGAAAAAAGAGAAGGATTTGATACCACCATCTTAAAAGAGCAATTCACGGGCTATCTCCAACTTGTAAATGATTTCTTACAACTGAAATCATCCTTTTCTTCAAGCGTTTCATTAGAATTTCAGTTGAAGGAATTAGAGAATTTAAGATGGCAACTGGATGATTCTTTAAATCTTGAGAAAGAGGCCATTGCCAATACTTCATTTGTAGAGGATGAACTGGTCAAAATTGAGGAAGAACTAGCCAGGCTGACTTCAAAGAAGAAAGTACTTGAATCCTCCTTAGAGGGTATGAAAAGTGATGTCTTTGAGAAACAGAGCATGGCTTCTTAAGTTCGTGAGGAAATATCCAAAGTTGAAGCTATGCCAGTCCGTAGTGGAGAAGATGAGCAATCTCTCTCTAAGTTGCAAAAGCTACTTTCCAAAAGTGCAATGAGTTAGAGTAGCTTGAATGGAATCTATTGAAGCTTTCTTTTTTTTTTTTTTTTTTTAGACTTTGCTTGCTCTTTTTTTTAAAATGTAATCAAATTCCTTCATTATTAATAAAATTTGATTTCATTAATTACTCATCATGCTTATCATTTTCGCTCAATTTTGTTTTTTTTTTTTGTGACTGTAATTAGCAAAATACTAAGTTGCCTATGTACCTTCTTTTTGGAAGGATAAAGTCATAACGCTGTTCAATTACAAAAGATTTTCTTTTTTTCTTATGGGAATAAACTTAGTGTATTATTAAGTTGCCTATGTACCTTCTTTTTAGAAGGATCAAGTGAACGTAGTTCAATTACAAGATTTCTTTTTTTTTTTTTTTTTTTAATTTTTTTATTAGTCGTTCACAGTTTTAACTCGTGCGAGCCAAGAGCGCTGTTGAGCTTCTAGGTGTAGTATCTTTTCAAAAACTTGCCATTGATTGGCTCGATTCGCACTCCATCTTAATCAATTATCTTGTATACTCCATTCGAGTAGACTTCTCGAACTACATATGGTTCGTCCCAATTTGAGAGGAACTTATTGCACATACGTCGTGATATGATTATTAGGCTTCTCACTGCTAGAACTAGATCACCAACTTGAAAAGAGTGCATTTACACCCTTTTGTTAAAAGCTATGCACATTCGGGCTTGCTAACACTCCAAACATTGTTGCGCTTCAAGCTGTTTTTCGTTTAGTGCTTCCAACTCTTGCAGGCGAAGCCGAACATTATTTTCATTAGAGAGACCTTCTTGAATGGCGATTCTCAAAGATGGAATTTATTGTTCGAAAGGAAGAATGACTTCTACACCATAAACAAGTGAATATGGAGTTGCTTGAGTTGATGTTCTATATGTAGTTCGATAAGCCCATAATGCTTCCCCTAACATTTCATGCAAATCCTTTTTTGATCGATTGACTACTTTCTTGAGAAGTTTGCCCAGAGTCTTATTGAATGCCTCTGCAAGCCTGTTTGCTGGTGCATTGTACATGGACGAATTATATTGCTTGAATTTGAATTGCTCACATAACTTGTCCATGGCTTTATTGTAGAACTCCCTTCCATTATCAGTTATGATGTATTGAGGCACACTAAAATGATAAATGATGTTCGTTCTAATAAAGCTCACCATAGTCTCCTTCTTGATTTCTTTGTATGGAGCAGCTTCAGCCCATTTTGAGAAGTAATCAGTAGCAGCAAGAATATATAGGTGACCACTTGAACTTTTTGGCAACGGTCCTACAGCATCCAACCCCCAAGCTTCGAAAGGCCATGATGCTACTATTGGGTGAAGCGACTCAGGCGGTTGATGAATGAAATTTGCATGTAATTGATACTCTTGACATCTTCTGGTGTAATTCATGCAATCCGTTACCATCATTGGCCAATAGTACCCCATCCTTTTAATCTGAAAGTGCAACTTTGGCCCAGATTGATGTGCACCACAAACACCTGAATATGCTTCTTTTAAAGCTTTAATAGCTTCTTCCTCCCCAAGGCAACGTAAGAAAACTCCATCAAAAGAGCGACAATAAAGCATACCTTTGAAGTTTATGAAGCGAGAAGCCCGATGCCTTATTTCAGCTTTCTTCTTTGGATCATCTGGCAATTTTCCATGCTCCAAATAATTGACAAGAGGTTGTCACCAATCTTCCTTATCAATTTGATAAACAAAGACAATATCCTCTTCTTCGAGCTCAACATCCAACATGGGCGGTCTTAGCCATCTTTTGCATATTGGCACCTTCACTTCTACATCTAGCATCGTTAGAGTTGATGCCAAATTTGCTAAAGAATCAACTTGGCGATTCTCTTTTCACAAAATATGCTCGATGGAAGCACTGTCAAACTGAGAGAGAATTTTAACAGCATAGTTGAAGTAAGGTAATAATTATGGCTTTCTTACTTCATACAAAGAGATTACTTGATTGATAATTAATTTTGAATCTCCAAATATCCTCAAGTTAGATATTCCCATAACAAATTCCATTTCTAGGCCAAGTATCAAAGCTTGATACTCTGCCACATTATTTGAACACCTCTCGACTAAGTTGAATGCGAAAGGTAAAATTTCTCCTTTTGGAGTGATGAAAACAACTCTAGCTCCTACACCCATTTGACTAGATGCACCATCAAAGAACATTCTCTAAGGTTGTGCAACTTCAACAAGGAAAACTTCTTCATCCGGCAACTCTTCAGAGAACTTCCCAATCATTAGGAATAGGATGGTTTGTAAGGAAATCAGCAAGTGCTTGCCCATTTGTTGCTCTTTATGGGATGTACGTTATCTCAAACTCTTGAAGTAATAGAGCCCACTTCGAGAGCCTTCTAGACAAGATTGGTTTGGCCATCAAATATTTGATGGGATCAGCACAGGTGGATTCATCAAATATGATTTAATGCTTTTAAAAGCATTACTACATGCTTCATCGCATTCGAAAGGAACTCCCTTTTTCATTAGTCGACTGAACGACTGACATCGACCGGCTAGATTTGAAATAAACCTTCGAATGTATGCCAATTTCCCTTGTAGGCTTTTGAGTTCGTGAATGTTTTGAGGTTCCATCATTTTGAGGATTGCATCAACTTTGGACTAATCAATCTTAATACCTCAATGTCTCACAATGAACCCTAAAAAATTTCCTGAAGAGACTCCAAATGCACATTTTAAAGGATTCATCTTCAGTTGAAATTTATGTAAACGTTGAAATACTTGTCAAAGATCTTGGATGTGGTCATCTACTTTCTTTGACTTTACAACTAGGTCATCAACATAACACTCAACATTTTTGTGGAGCATATCATAAAAATTTTTTTGCATCGCTCATTGATAAGTAGCACCAGTGTTCTTCAATCTAAAAGGCATAACTGTGTAACAATATATACCTTTCGGCATTCAAAATGCTATCGCTTCTACATCCTTGATAGCCGTTTGGATTTGATTGTAGCCAGATGAAACATCCATGAAGGAAAGTCATTCATAACCAGTTGTGGCATCGATTATAATTTCAATGATGGGAAGGGAAAAGTCATCCTTTAAACGTATATTGTTTAGATCTCAAAAATCTACACAAATTCTCAACTGCCCATTTTTCTTTTTGACATGAACAATGTTTGAGATCCAAGTAAGATGCTTGACTTCCCTTATGAAACCAAAATCAATGAGTTTATTGATTTCAGCTTCAATCAGTGGGATCAACTCTGGACGAAATTGCCTTTGAGCTTGTTTCACTGGCTTCACCCCAGGTTTGATTGCCAAATTGTGGACTACTACTTTAGGATCCAACCCGAACATCTCTTTATAGGACCATGCAAATACATCTTGATACTCCTGAAGTAATTCAACATACTCCATTTCCTCCTCAGATGACAAATTTGCACTAAGGAAAATTATTGGAGGATCTTCCACTATTTTGAGATTGACCTCTTTCAACTCATCAATTGTAGCTTTCTTTTCCTCTTCCAAAGCAAAAGGAGCATCCTCAAACTGATGAGAGACTTGGCGGTTATAACCACGATATGGGGCTTTGCTTTCAATGTGGACCCCGTGGTCACCACCCACTCAATTTTTCTTTTCATTCGAGAGGGGATGTTACTGCACAAGTCATTGTAATCTATAGCAATAGTTGATTGCTTCTTCTTGTTCTGCTTTCCTTTACTTGGATTTGAAATCCCAAGTCTTTGATGAATGGAGGTTTTACTGCTTTTAGTCTTTGCACCTTTTGGAGTTCCTATTCGATCGAAGACTGAAATATGATTTGAAGAAACTCCTAATTGACTGAAAATAGAAGGTCTTGAGACCTTGCTTTTTGTCTCCTCTACTTGTTAAACAGTAATGTGATTAGAGGCTTCTCTTTTGATTTTTAAATGTAAAGGAGCAAGAGCTTGATACCCCGGGCCATTCTTAGACCTCAGATCAACAGTATTCTTCTCCTTTCACACTTTGTAAATCCCATTTAATAATTGCTCACTATCACCATTCTTGAAATCCTTTATCTGTCGAGCCATATCAGTAGAACCATACCCAGAATTTTAGCTAGTAGTTTATAAGCATTGGGGTCAAAACCACTTGTTCTTTTGGTTGGCAATGCTTCAAGCTCAATTAGAAGGCTTTGCAAACCCTTTAATGGTGGCCTGAAAACCTTAGAGGAAACAAAACTAGTGACCGGGAGAGTCAAATCTTTCAAGCCTTGTCTGATATCTTTTGGATTTGAGGAGGAAGATTGATTATCTTTGCCTTTAGAGACATGTACAAAATGAAGCTTCATTTTTCTTGCAATCGTTTGACTTGTCTTTGCTAAAGCATCCTCCTTGTTTTCTTCTATTGAAGAAGATTCCCCTTCTTTAATCTTCTTTGCAGGATCCCTTTCTTCAACATCCTCAAGAACTGGTTGAATCTCTTCAATCGAAAACTCCTCAAAGTAGAACTTTACATTAGCAAAATATGATTCAGCTTCAGTAAATGGCCTCGAATCAGCTATGACTATTCTTATTTTTCCATCTTTTGAGTATTTGAAATATTGATGGTCAGTTGAAGGCAACACCTTATTCCCATAAATCCATGGATGCCCCAACAGTATATTGTAAGTCATTCTTGCATAAATCACAAGTAGAAGAACATTTGACTCCATCTCGTCAATACGCAATTAGAGTTGAATTCTACCAACAACCCTTTGCCCATTCTGATTGAACCCATGTATCATTATTCAACTTTGCTTTAGTTCATTCATGGGTATTCCCAGTTCCTTAAAGGTCTTGAGAGGCATAATATTGACGGCTGAACCCAGATAAAGTAAGATTTGATTTATCTTCCTTTCATAGATATAACCTGCAACACATAAAGGACGATTATGGGGCTTATCACCAAGCACTCGATCTTCATCAGTAAAGGTGATTTTTTCCACAGCAATATAGTACGCCTTTGCCTCTTGAATCTCCTCATCGCTATCTTATTTTAGCTCTCCTTCAACATGACAACATGGAAAAGAAAGTTTTGCACCACTAACTCTATTAGCATGTATTTCGCCAAAGTGATTGGTTGCTTGGGATTTTGTTTTATATAGTGTTCTACTTGTGATTTGAAAATCCCTTTTGGCTTTTGAGACTTCGTTTGAATCTCTGAGGAAGCCAGTTGTGTTGATCTGACAAGTTTCTTCAACGCCTTATTCCTTTTTGGAGCCTTTTTGGATGGAAGTGGGTTTCTCCTTTTACTTCTTTTGCGAGTAACCAAAGTCTAT
The DNA here is from genome assembly GCA_947857235.1 of Jatropha podagrica. Taxonomy (NCBI): domain Eukaryota; kingdom Viridiplantae; phylum Streptophyta; class Magnoliopsida; order Malpighiales; family Euphorbiaceae; genus Jatropha; species Jatropha podagrica. The sequence continues at coordinate 42,977 of CANUEP010067632.1, read as the reverse complement.
CCTTCATCTTTAAACTGATTTTTAGTAAGCTCATTGCCCCTAGTGATACTACTATCTTCTTGTAGCAAGCCGAATTCATTTGGCAAAGAATTTTGGTTTGGAACAAACGCCTCAACTTCATTCAAGATTACAAACTAAGAAGGTCATGACATTAAGAAGCCAATTTTATTCGAATAAATAAAATACTTCTCTAACTGGAAAATAGTCAACTATTCCAACTTCTTAAATTCAAAGCTTAGCATCTTAGCATTCATAAAGATAACTTATCTTCTTATAGCTCAATATTCCAAAACTTAGTGATAAAGCACCAGTGAAGATTGCTTATTAACTCATAAAGCCTTAACGAATTTATGTTCACAAAGATAGCCTATTATTTTCTTTATCTCATTAAATAGGAAAAGCTTATTGACTTAGCATTCGTGAAAATAGGTTGTCAACTTGACAAGATTTAGTGACTCAGTGTTCACAAAACTATCCTATTTTCTTATAGCTCAATATTTACAAGCATAGTGACTTAGCATTAGCAAAAATAGCTCATTAGCTCAGCAAGGCATAGTGACCCAACGTTCATAGAGATACCCTATCTATGATAGCTTAAAGCTTATTGACTTAACATTTGTGAAGATAGCATATTCTTTTCTAAAGAGGCTCAACATCAACCTCATTCTTCTTTTCCACTTTATGAGCCTTTGTTTTACCTCATTTCTTTAACTTAAGCTAGCCTCTAAGAACCTTGGGGTCCTATCCAAATAGAACTAGCTAGTGCTCTTCCTACAAATACATACAAAAGTAATATTCAACTTAATCCAAAGATAAAGGAATTAGGTCTATTAAACATAAGTTAGTATATATTACTCATATAACCTAGATAAGTGTTATGCTAAAATTCTATTTCTTGCCCTCAAAGTTACTAGACATCACAATTATTATCATGATCCTTAGAGCAGAATGACTTAGCTCCTTTGAAAAAGCCTAACCAAGAATTAATATTTTATATCATGATAAAAACGTACAAATACACACTTCAAATTGAACCCGATGATTTGATATTTATAGGGGGGAATTTATTAGCAAAATTATTCAAATATTGGCATATCAACATGGCCGAAGACCAAAATAACAAGGAAATCATGGCCTAACATAATCATGAGCCACCAAGCAATTAAAGCTTATCATCAGCATGAGCTACTCAAAATGTCTTATTCCAAACAACTTATACGTACTATGCTAAGAACTCAAATACTATTCAAATATCGACTACCAATATGTCGAATCATCAATCGATTAGTTATCCTCCAGAATTTTATATGAGGGACTCAACGTCTGATATTAAAATACAATTGATCAAATTCAATTATTATTATAATTTTTTCATAGCCTTAGCTAATTTTAGCATTAGGGTGTCTACAAATACCCCTTTCACAATACTCTAGCGTGACATTCCACTTCCAAGTGGATTTGCAATCCATACCCATAAATTTGTATCTCACTAGTATCAATTGTTAATGTATCTTAATTGATGCTAAAATAATATATTATTAATATTTATAAATCAAAGTAGAGTTATTTAAACATGCATATAAAATTAGTGGAACATATATTTTATTTTATCTTTTTGTTGGAGTCCAATAGTGTTTCTTCTTTAGAAAAAATGATTTAAATCCTTTGTGCTTATGTACCTAGTTAATTAGATTAGGTATGGAAGATCCATGAAGAGTTATCTAACCACTTTGAAAATTTATGTAATATGACATATTTTGAGATTATTTTTATCATTTTTTACAATGATTTTTTGTAAAATTAGAAAACTATGGCATGCTTTGAGATTATTGTAATTTTTTTTCTAAATTATAGACTCTATCATTTTATGGTCCTTATACGTTAATTTGTTACTCAAAAATATCTCAATATAAAAATTTTTACCAATTTCCCAATCATGAACTAGTTGAAAGATGTTGTGGATAAATTTTTTCATCAAATAATTAAAAAAAGACAAATTAGCTAAATACTCTCTCCTGATTTCCCTCCCCTGTTAAGCGCCCTCTCATCCTTCTCTTCTCTCTTTTATCTTATTTCTACCATCACTTCTCACACTAAAGTCCTCAACCTTAGCCCTCTTTCCAAATGTATATTATTCTATTAAGATGAATCAAATCCAAAACTAAATTCAAATTTTGAAGAATACAAAATAATAATCTAACCTAAAAAACATTGTAAGAAAACTTGGCATAAATAAAAAAAATAAAAAATAAAACAATGAAAAGTAAAGAAAATCAAAATCAAAAGGGAACATCTCATCCTCAATATTCTTAAGCTTTTGCTCTTTGTTGCTAAGAAGGCGACATCCAAAGATCGATGAAGAGTAACAAATATTACATCGAAAAGTGGAAGAAAAGAAAAAAGAAATAATGCCAACAATCAAAAAATGCTTTACAACTTTTTTTACTTTCATTCTTCTAACTCAAGTATATAAGTCATCATTATAACTTCAAAATACATTAGTTGAACAACATAACAACAAAAACAACTCCAAAATCCCAAATCAAGAATTTCAAACATAATTCATGCAATGCATCAAGCGACTCAATATACCCTTAAACCTTTAAACCCAATCAAACAACACCAGCAAGTATCAAATTAAAAAATAACCAAATAGATACTCATTAAACCATATAGAAATTAAAAAAAAAAACCAACAAAAGGATTTACTTTATTTGCTCTTAAGCTCATTTAGCCATCAATCAATGTTATTAAAAGTTGTATGGTGAATAATGTTATGAACAATATAAACATCAAAAAGACATATAGTAAGCAAAAGTGATCGTGCAAAATCTTTCTTCAATGGTATTCCAAATCTAAGCTTTGACTTCCTTGCCATCAATTTTCGTGCATCCTATCTAGAATGCTTCATCTATGTTCGCCTTGAATGCAAATTGAATTGAAGAATTCCTTACATACCGTGAAAGCATATTTGATGTGCTGACTGTTGAGTTTCAAATTATCACAATCTTGAAGGGTACTCCTCTCCTCCCTTATCATCTGACAACATGATGACACTATTATCATTATTTTCTAAAGAGAGAATGAAGATGCGACATATATAAGAAGAGAGAGAGAGGGGTCCTAAGGCCATTTCTTTGGAGTGTAACACCCCCTTTTTGACCCTGTAAGACTAGACAGGAGATGTCACGCTTTGTGCCGGAGGCACATACATGCTCACTTATTAGTACAAAACTCATATCAATCAATAAAAGTGAAACAAATGTAATCATTAGTTTCTTGAAAACATACAACGGAAGTCTTTAAATTATAACTTGCTTAAAACATTTCAATTATAATTATTAGGAAAATCAAAATCTTTTACAGGCAATGGTGAAGCCCATCAAACATTTCCAAAATGGTTTAGACAAACACTATAGAAAATCCACAAGGGTTTCTTTTGAAAATGCGGCTAAGACAATGAATCAAATAGTTAATGGAATATTATTAAAATAATAATGAAATTCTTAGAAGTCCTTTATACATTTTTAATATTCCAATTCAATAAAATAATTTTCAAAAGGAACTATCCTCAAATCCAATATTAATAAATCGAAGGATATCAAAAGTTCAATCTCAAAATAAAAGTCCAAGTCCAAGTGAAACAAATAAAAAATCCTTAAAGAGTTCAAGGGATTAGAATAATTGCATTTGGATAAAATACAATCCCCACATAATCAAATCAATGCTCTTATTATTTCAAATCTAACACATGCCATAAGTCTATAGTATAGACTCACACTCTAGTCTAGAAGTAGAAGATCTTCTCTCTGGACACATGTACTCGAGATTCGCAGCAAACAACTTCCACCTACGTAAGTTAAAAACATTGTTTGAGTATAAAACTCAGTGGTACTCAACAATTATATGTAATCACATAGCATACAAGTATGGTACGTCAGAACCATACACATCATCCTAACATATATATATATCACTTGCCACAAAATTCCACACTCCATGTTTTTATGTAAACACTCATAATTAATTCATATACAAGTTTACTTGTACTCTAGAAAATCACTTCAATCAATATATATAAGAGCAAACTCATATATGTGTTTATTCACATAGAAAGCAATGAAGTAATCTCATAGGGTTCCATTTGAAACATAATATAAGCAATACAAACACTTAGGTATTAATGATCATATTTCTTCATATTCCAAATGTACACTTCATTAACATGTCATTAAGACATAAAGTACATCAGAATGAATTCATAATATATTTCATATTAGATAAATTTAGAGCATATCTATTATTTTCAGGATATTATTAGACTATGTACCATAACAAACGGATGACAGTCTCAATGCTAAATCAGAATGTTATTAGTGTCATTGAAAAATCAGAATATTGTCAATCTCATTGCCAAATCAAAATATCAATCACATACTATTACAATATGATATCAATTACATTCTTTAATCTTTTTATTTATGGGCCTTATAAATAACTTAAAAAGAATAGGAGCAGAATAGGTATCAAATTCAGAATCAAAATGACATAATAGCCAACAAACAGATTAGGCAGAAGCCTACAGAATAGTGGCATAAGCCTACGAAACGTTTGTGCGCGTTCACAACCTGAGTGGGACACTCTGCATCTAGCATATGATCATAACTCAAATCCAGTATTAGCATATCCACATTCATACAACGATTCAACCAAGTACATGATAAGGGGCCAGATGTTAAGTTATAGTTCTTTACATTTGTATCTAAGTCCAATCACAGATAGAATCTCAAAAGTTCAATTATAGTATCACATGTATTCATAGACATGCCTGACTGTGTCTTTAGCCTCATTATACATAAAGGTACCAATAGGTACCCATGTGTCACAATACTCACAGCATATTCCCTATGTCAACATTCATATTCATAATTTCAATATATCATTTGTTTATCACTATCCAATCATGTAAGGAGCAAGTACATAATCACTTCATATCCTTGCCTCATTTCATATCTAGATCAATCATGGTTCAGCTCTTTAACAAACAAGGTATGGAGAACTTTTCTCATAATTAAATCATTATATCAAATAACTTCATCACTTTAAATCATCGACTAATAAGTATAATCAAATATTAATCTCAGTTCCATATTTAAGAAACTTAAGCCTATTCAGTCAATTCTAGGAAAATAGGCTACAAACATTAAATTCTCAAATGAATCAAGTACTAGCATTATACTATACTCAATTTCACATCTATACATTCAATTGGTACAATTTAATAAGTTTATCAATTTGAAGTCTAAACCCTTATAGCCTTTGACACTTAAAAAATCACAATTACAATCAATTAAACTTTATAACTAGGTGTCACATGCATTATTATCAACTTATGTGACCTAATCACAATTTCAATCATGAAATTAAACTTCCCATTATTTGATTCAGGCATCCTATAAATATATTCCTCATTATTCCTATTAAACTTACTAGTCATTTAGTTAATCATTTAGTTATACAATCATACTTCAAATTTTGTAATTCAAGCTCTAATACACTAATTACAGATCCAATTACTTAGTTAGGTTTAATTTGCAATACACGTAATCATATATCAAATAATGTATCATTCTTTAGTACTTAGGATCATGTATTGACTTACAAGTATTTCACTTCACCCATCAAAACTTTTCACACCTTTATCTTCGCATAAATCCTATGCATGCTTGTTAGAGATTATGCTTTCAAAAAGTTTTATTCATCAATGTACAACTATAACCTCAAACATGGCAAAATCGTTTAATGCATGTACATCTAATCGGGCATCATACAATAAAATATCTTAGCTCATTCATATGAAGGACCAATCAAATCTTACCTTAGTTAAGTTCATTCCATCATGTAATCATGCAACGCATAACATTATAATTTAATAGATCATATTGAGGAGTATAATTAAGTAATAAATCCTAATTAAAATTAACTAAACACGGTTCATATCTTATGTATTCTCTTTTGATGTTCATATGAGATTTTAACTTTATTTAAATAAGATCCTAAAGGAAATCACATCAAAGATACATTGGTTATGTATTTAGAGAGTTTAAGCCTTATTAGAAGGTTGAAAATATAAAATTGCATTGTGAGAGTCAGGGGAGTCCATGGCCTGACTGTGTTCTCAAAAATTTCCACACTCTAGGCATGTCAGCATTTTGTGCTCAAACCAGTTTCAGTATTAAGTTCATAACTTGAGTTATAAGCATCCAAATTAGAAACAAAAAGATGCATTGGAAAGCTAATAAGTAAATATACAACTTTTATGAAGGACACTAGTCTTTGTCTTACCATCTTAGTGGCTAAAATGATCAATCAATCTGCATATACAAGTGGGATTCCATGACAAAATCAGTTTTGATAATTAGATCATAAATTGAGCTATGAGTATCCAAATTAGGTATACGAGGACATTTTGGAAAGTTAAGAAGTAGAGCTACATCTTTCATGAAGAGCTAAAATGCAGATGGAAAACATAAAGGGTCTAAAAATATGTTCAAAATCGACCCAAGGACACATTCAGCAATGAAATTTATCAATTCATGCAATTCATACAAAACTTTCCAATTTTACACATAAAACATGGATTCTCAAAATCAATAAATGAAAGAAGAAAGCATGGTTATGAACACCAACATTAATAAATGGAATCAAATATATATTTGCAGAGTGCAAACCTCATATCGCACAATAGCAACTCAACCTCACATTCATGCCTTTCCTTTGCCCTGATAAACCTTAGTAGGTTCACCCTTCTCTTAATTATGCAATTCTTCTATGATCACAATGCACTTGAACCTTAAATCACTACTCTGATATTAAAAACTCTCAATTTGTCATTTGATTACAGGTTTCTATGGTGGAGATCATAGGAATGGAAGAAGAGCTACTTCCTTCTCTCCTTTTCTCTCTTTTCTCTCTTGAGTGTGTGTGAAGAGGGCAGCACTCTTTTCTTAGAAGAGGATGTCGACCACTCTTCTAGATTAAGTTAATAAATTTTATTTTTTATTTTATTTTTGAATCACACAAAATGGCCCAAAGTGATAAGCCCACCTGATTAGTGAAACCCGTTAATGAAATACTCATAATAGATTAACAATACATATAACTAAAACTATATTTTAACAAATAATCCTTTAATAATATCAGTTGTCAATAAATCATATTTGAAAATCAAATCCTAATAACTGAAAATAAATACCAAATTAATTATTTTAATGCCCCAATAAATAGGAAAATATCATATCAATTGAGCAAAAATGTTCTTAGTATAATTTTATCCCACTTTTAATCCCAATTTCAAACATCTAGGTGCAATTAGAATTGTATCATATTAAATTCCATAACAAGGCTTCCTGAGGCACAACCTCACAATTCGTAGTCCAAAAATTATTTCGTGCATGGAGAATCACAAAAATAACATGCAATGCATGAATCACCATATAGATTCAATAATAATGAAAATATCCAAATTGAAAATTGTACCAAAACCCAATTTGGTACTAATTAGCATTCTAGTAATCTATTATTCATAAATTTTAAAAATTAAGGTATTGCATAGAGGACCAAAGAGAGAGATAGGTGAGAGAGAGGTGAAGCCAAAATCCATAATAGAAGTGAAACGAGGAAGAAGTGAGGAAAGGGAGATAGATTTAGAGAAGAGATTGAATAAGATTTACTGTGAATTGAGAAAGAGAAGTTGGTGTGTCTTCTTTGCAGTGGGTTTCTTTGAGGTTGTAATAGAAATGATAAGGTAGAGGAGAAAGAAAATAGGGATGAGAGAGGACATCGATTGTTTTTGCACAATAAGGAGGGTGATGTGCTTTTTCTTTAATTATTTGATAAAATATCTATTCACATCATTTTTTAACCAACTCATGATCGAAAAACTAGTAAAAGGGGCTTTTGTGCTACTCAATAATAGTTGAAAGAATTTTAAGTAAAGAGTCAAAGTCTAATGATAATAAAGTGTCATGCCCTTACTCTAAACACTAGTTGAATCGTCCGCTTTGGATCATACAAATTCCACATCATACTAGATTTAGAAAGGATCCACATGATTTTCTCCTATGGGTCGAATGGAAAATTTCCCAAAAGATTGTACATCCTAGGATTTCTCTCAAACAAGCAACCTTAACCCAGAGTTCTTCTAACTCGCCAAGCCTTCCTCCAAAAGTTGACTCTAGTGATCAGTTCTCTATTTCAATGTATGTATCGACTCATATTTATGCTATAGATTCCACTATTATATGTAGCCCTGCGATCCTAGAAGCCTATTAGGAGCTGCTCTCTGGCGCTATCCCTTGCCCTTATCAAATTGCTTTCCTAGGTCGGGTTGTCACATAAAATAATAGGGTTTATAGTTCAGGAATGATGGGTGAAAATAAGCATGTACTTATGCGCCTCTTATGGAGCGCCATGGGAAAGATTCGTAGGATGAAATCTAACCAGATGGGCCTATTGGTCAGTTCGTCATGGAAAAGGTAAATTGGCTGGGAGGAACCTTGCTGCGGTTCCTTTGTTGGTGTTGTTTAATTAGTCTTTTTGTGACTAGTAGTTTGATTAATTGATCTGATTACTAATTTATCAATTTCATGGCTCTATTTAGCGCTTAACTAATGTCTGGTTAGCTCTTTAGAGCACTTTTGACTGTGTGTGGCGTGTTAGAGTCGCCACCATAATTTTGTTTTTATTTTCAAAGAAAATATAAGGTAAAAACCTCATGATTGACTTCTTTAGTGTGCCACAATGGATAAATTTCACTAGCCTCAAATTGTTGGAGCCAGGGACTAGGTTTTCGGCTTCATTGTGTATGGATAAAAAAGTTTGGGTCTAATTAAAAGTCAAAAATCATTATTTTGCATAAATTTTAGATTGTTAATACATTAACAAACTTATAATGAATGACAATATCTAGAATGCATTAAAAATAAGCAAAATATGTAACACCCACCGTTGATTCCCGGAGGAGCCAACGACGAGTGCCACTTTCGGGTGCTAGGGCATTGTCTTATCTAACTTAATAATCCTAAAACATGTATTAGAAGTGGCTAAGTTTTCATAAGGAGGCAAGTATTATATGTTTTTAAAATAAAAGCTTAAGGAAATTTCTCCAAAAAATTCGCAAGAGTTTCCCTTAAAAATGAAACTTGCCAAATAAAGGAAAACAAAGCACTTCCAATTATTTATCCTCCAAACCCCAATACTCCAAATCAACACAAACATGCTATGGAACACTTCTGAATATTCACATAAGGCAATCTTAGGTACTATCACATTATAATGTCATCCATTCTCAAAATCAATTACCAATAATCATACTCTTAAAATTCATATAAAAATGATATTTCTTAATTAATTACATATTGCATCAATTTACAAATTTAATATATACAATCTCTTACAATATTTTTATACATGCCATAACATATCCTATACATATAGGACCCATCGCTCTTAACCTACGCGTGATAAAAATTGACATGCTGAGTATAAAACTCAGTGGTGCTAAATAACTTAAAAATACCATAAATGAGGTTGCCTAAGCAATAAACTTAAAATATTTAAATCAAATATAAAAATACCAAAGGTCTACAAATCAAATTAAATATTCCAAAAATCATAAATAAATTCATTCTTAAAAATAAATTCATAGTTCCACAAATATAAGAAAAATTCTATGAATACGATATATTTTCATTTTCCTTTGTAACAGAACAGAATTTATTCTTAGTTGAGAGCTCATACGTATACTGAGAGAAATATAATCAGATTTGATTACGTAGATACAGAATTGGCCTGTGAAAGCGCCACCTGATAATAAGCGCGTCCGCTTATTCAAAAAGGCATCCAGAGCCTAGCATATGATCACAGTACATAATATAACAGAAAGGCATCAAAGTCGAGCATGCTCATAATCGGAATAAATCTCATCTTATCATATTTCAATCATGCGCACTTGAGCCCAAAATAAATCCATTTCTTTACAAAATATCTTATTTCATATGCAAGATTCCTTAGCAAAATATTTCATAACTTAATACTTATTATTTCAAAATTTCTTAACTTACAACTTGTAAAAATCCAACAAAACCCACTTATGTTCGAAACAAAAATAATACTTTCATAATACACATATATACTTAGCTTAAAATACTTGAAACCAACAATTAGCAAAACATTTTAAGCCTAAACATTTTTAATTTAAATTAACTTAACTGACAACTTCAAAATATTATCCAATTTTCATACTTATACTCATCAAAACTTATACTTATCAAATATACATACTCAATACATCATGAAATACATAAAACCAACTTAAAGAAAATAAAGAAGGCATAAGCCAAGCCTTATCACCATTAGGTGGTTCGACCCTTTCTTGAACATAAAGGGAGGATGATTCCCTCCATCAAACATCTTTTATTCCAAACCAAAATTAATTAATAAAATCATTATTTAATAATAATTAATCATAAAACTCATTTTTACTCAATTAAAGCTCTTTAAGTCTTGAAAATTTCTTGAACATTAGCATACAAAATAGCGGTTTTAACACCATTAAATTACTTATAAACTAACTCATTAGAGTCAAAATCAACCATGGAAATCAAAGAAAACTCAAGGCCCTTCCTCCTATGGAGGTTCAGCCACTCTTGGAAAAAAGGGGAGGAAGTGTTCCTCTTCCCATTCTAGCATTCTATCATGCTTAGATTTCATGAAAAATCATATAAAAGCAACCAAATAAACAAATCCCCAAAATTCATCAAAAACCTAAAATGTCAAACTTTGTAAATTGAAAGGAAATGAAAACTAATAGTGCACTAACCTTATAAAACAAGCTCAATTGAGCCTAGAAAGCCTCACTCAAGCTTTCCCCTATACTTTAGAGGAGGGTTTTCCAACCTCTTCAAAATAGTAAATAATTTATATTAAAATCAAGAAAACACAAAAAGAAAAAGATGGAGCATGATTTAAACATATTCTAGCATATATTTGCTATGAAATTCACATTAAAACTCTTAGAACTAAAAATCATAACTTACTTGTTTTTAAGCAATTCTCCAAATTTCTTGATTCTAATAACCAAATACGACTTCTTTAGCTTAATTCTTCAAGTTTAATTACTAAACTTTGGTTGAATTTGGTGGTTTAGTGTAGTTTAGAGGTAGAGAAATTGAAAGAAAATGGAGAAAGAGAAATGATGAAGTTGTCGTGTAACATGGAGAAGAAGAAGAGAAAATGAATATTAAGATAATGATGGGTGACTTTAAGTAGCAAAGTCAAACTTAGCTACCTCATTTTATGTCAAATGGATGGCTAGGATTAAGTCTCTAGAATTCTCATCCAAGGGCCCTAAATATTCACCAAATAATTCTCCTCTAATTATTATTTAACTCCACCAATTTATTAAATTAACTCCGTAAAAATAATTCCTCAATTTTTTTTAATATACTATACTAGAAAACACTATTTATCAAATACTTAAATTCTCCAAAAATATTCATGAAATATTTTCTACCCACATAAATCATGCATACATGCTCCGAAAATATTAAATAAAATAATAGACATGCATAGTAATTTTTTCGAACCGAAATAATACAAAGTTTTGAACTTGTGGTACTATTCACAGACCGATAAACTACTATTCACCAATAATTTCTTACTTACTTTGTCTTGAAAAATTTATATCTGAACTTTAATTAATTAAGACTAATCACATAAATTCTAATTAACTCCATGAATAATAATTATGCTCAATATCATTTTCGGGTCCAAATAAAATATTATTTTCCTCTCGGGTGATACCATTCATGACCCGTCCAAATAATACCATTTTAAGATTCGAAATTTTGGGGTGTTACAATATAATTGTGTTTTATTTAGAGGGGAGCCTGATTCTAGCCTCATTTATCGAGGATTCTACGTCATGCAACACATTCCCATAAGTCCTAGCCAATTAGTTTGATCGGAGGCCCACTACCTAGGCTGAAATTTGTAAGTATGCCTTCGTACCTTATTTGTGTGAGGATCAGGGCACACAAAGTTCTACCATTGATTAGGATGGTAGGTTTTGAGGATGCCACTCTTTAGAGCGGGCTTATTGCTTTGTCGGCTGATTTTAGGCTTATTTTATGGTTTTGCCAAATAAATCGGGCTTAGTTTGTCGGACAGACCAGGCTTAAAGCATGCATAATGCTAGATGGACCGAGCTTAATTGACAAAGGTTTGAGTTTAAGGAATTATACCCTTGTACTTGTGACGTGTCCGGAACGAAGCTCCATGGTTGTTTATCGACTAAAGAGGTCGAGTCTTGCTCCAATATAAGTTAAGATAGGGCATGAGGACTCATACTATAGTCTTATAATATTATTAAATGATGAATTATTAATTAATTGCTAGATTTAGTTAATAATGAATTAATTAACTAGTAGCGTTAGCCTAAGGAAGGTCAAAGTGCAATTGAAAATTGAAAGGATCAACTTTTGAGAGCCAAGTTAGGCTTTAAACTCAACTAAAGAAGAAGAGAACAGTCGAACTTTATGGTCGTAGAATTGTAAAAGTGAGAATGAAAGTCATTGATGCTTGAGAAGGGCTTGATCAATCAACAAAAGGTGTCTAAAATGAAGGGGAGAGTGCCATATTTATAAGCAAAAGGGGTGGCTGAGCCAGCTAAATCAGCACTGGCCACCTCCTTATCGATTCTGTTGACCTCTTGATCGGCGCTGGATGGATGTTCTGGTGTCAGTTTAATTAGCACCGACGCTATGGTGGCCAGTGCCGATTTGGCGGATTACCAAAATGCCCTACCCTTTGTTTTAGGGTTTTTAGGCTTTCAGGAGTTCGTTCAAGACCCAAACGATGTCTGATCGAGTTGATGCTCATGCCATTGGAACCGTAGAGAAATTTTCTAAAGCCTAGAGTGAAAATCGTGGTCAATAATTAGCCCCCTCTAAAAGATCAGAGCTAATCAACGCTTGATCTTTTAGACTTTGATTTCAGCACTTTTGAAAGTAAATTTGGTCTAAAAACCATAATTGAAGGTTTGTGGCAATATTAGGAACATCCTGTGCCAATTTCATTTGATTGTGAGAAAATTTTACTAGAGCCAATTCAATTCGGCTGATTTAGAAGTCCAAGTTTAGACCATGTAGGCTGTCCTGATAGGAGTTTGATTACTGGTATGCCCTCCTTTGACCCTATGGGTGGTCCTGATAGGAGTCTGATTGTCTAGGTGGTCCTGATAGCAGTCTGATTATTTGATGGTGACCTCCTTCGACCTCGTGGGTAGTCCTAGTAAGAGTTTGATTGTCTGATGGTTACCTCCTTTGACCTTGTGGGTAGACCTAGTCGGAGTTTGATTGTCTGATAGTTACCTCCTTTAAGATTGTAGTAGTCCAAGTATGAGTCTGATTATCTAATAGTGACCATCTTTGAGCCTGTAGGTAATCCTTGTAGGACTCTAATTATCTAATGTTGACCTCCTTTGACCTTGTAGATAGTCTTGATAGGACCCTAATTGTTTGATGGTGACCACTATTGATCCTGTAGTTAGTCCTATTAGGAGTCTGATTGGTTGATGATGACCTTCTTTGACCTTGTATGTAGTCTGGGTAAGAGTTGATGACTGAAAATTATAGTTTTATCCCTGATTATCGAGAAAATTGATCTTTTTCCTTAGTGACCTATTTTTTAGTTTTGAACAAAGCTGTGACCTCCTCAGATCCTATAGGTGGTCCTGGTCAGAGTGTGATTATAATTTATCATTTGGTCCCTAGTTTTTAAGAAAATTACCGTTTCACCCTTATGGCCTCTTCTCAGCTCTAGTTGAAGCTTCATCTTCCTATGACCCTGTAGATGGTCCTAAAAGGAGTCTGATTGGTCTCAAAACCCTATTTAGAGTTTGAAAGCTTCTGAATTTGGTCTAGAAACTCTTTTATGAGTTTGAAAGCTTTTGAAGTTGCTCTAAAGACTCTATTTCTTAATCTGATAACTCCATTAGTAGCATGAACACCCTAATAATTTGTCTGAATACCTTAAATTCTTATTTGAGAACATTGATAGTTGGTCTAAATACCCTATTGTTGGCTTGAATACCTTATTAACGGTTTAGATTTGGTCTAAATAACCTATTTTAAGTTTGATTGTTCTGTGGTTAGTCCGAAAACCTTATTCTGGTTCATATGACTTCTTGTTGTAAGCTTGAACTTACTCTGAAAACCCTATTATGAGTCCGGATACCTATGTAGTTGGCCTGAAAACCCTATTTTACGCCTGAACTTAGTCTAAAAACCTTATTGTTATTTTGAATACCTCTATAGTTGGCCAAAAAATCTTATTGTGAGTATGAATACCTCTATTATTGGTTTGAAAGCCTTATTTCTTATTCTTGGTGGTTGCCATGTTTGAACTGTGATTACACTATTTGCACTGTTCTTCTTATTATGGAACTGGCTGCCTTATTTTCTAGCTTTTGGAACTGTTGCCCCGTTTTGTATTAACACTGCACTAAATTGCTTTAAATTGTACTGATTTTCTAATCTTGGTACTGATTACCTATTTTGAACCATGATTGTACTGGATTGAACTAGTTTTCTAATCTTGGCACTAAATTGCCTTATTTTGAAACATGATTGTACTCGATTGAACTAGTTTTTTTATCTTTATTCTAACTACCTGTTTACTAATTTGTTGCACTGGATGCTTGATTGATTGATTGCACTAAATGCTTGTTTGTGAATATTGCACTGGCTGCTTGATTGGTTGATTTCACTAAATTCTTGTTTGTGAATATTGCACTAGCCGCCTATTTTAAATATTGCATTGGTTGCCTATGTCTGAATGTTGCACTGATTGCCTATTTTGAAGGCCTTGGCATTGATCGGGCTATTTGTGTATCTTGATGTTGGTCGCCTTTTTATGAACTAGCACTAAATTACATATAATTGAATCCCTCTGCGCTGATCATGCTGCTCATCTACTTTGGCATTGTTCGCCTTGTTTGATTAAGTTGGCACTGGTCGTCCTATTTAATTATTCTGGGTGCTTTAGCTCTGATCGCCCATTTTTGCTGAGTTGGCACCGATCGCGCTGTTTGATTGGGTTGGCGTAGATCGCGCTATTTACTTTTTTAGGGTACTTTGACACTAATTGCCTAGTTTTACTGAGTTGGTGCTAGTCGCCCAGTTTTGCTGAGTTGGTATTGATCGCCCTGTTTGATTGAGTTAATGCAAGTCGCCCTATTTAATTATTCTAGGTGCTTTGGCACTGATCGCCTTGTTCATGACTTTTTGCATTGAATTACCTGTTTTGAATGTCTTAGACACTGATCGCCCTGCTTGGAACTATTTTAGCGCTGATCATCTTGTCTATTAGGTTTGGTTTAAAAATTGCACCGGTTGCCTATTTTTGGCATTGATTACCTGTTTCTAATGAATTGCATTGGCTGCCTGTTTTGGATTGGTTGCATTGAATGCTTGTTCTTGTCTGGTTACATTGATTGCCTGTTCCTGTCATGTTTTTATCCTAGATTGTCCTGATTTTCTTTGATTGTTAACATAGAGTCATGGTTAGTACATAAAATAGTATGCATGTAGTGAATGAGATGACCAATTCTGAACTAGCTCAAGTTTTTGACTCAGGTTACGGGTTTTTAAGAAAAGGCTAGGTGTTGAAGGTAGGTTCAGTTGGATGTGTATGATGGGTAGGACAGTTTGCACATGAGTGCTTGTCATCTGGATTCTTGCGTAATGTTTGATGTTGGCTCAAGTAAGGCTGTACACAAAGGTGGACATAGCTAAGCTTGTATGATCATAGAAACGGGTATAGCTGGGTCTATTTTGATAGGTAGGATGGCTTGCACATGAGTGCTCATTTTCTATATTATGGTTTAAGGTCTGATTTACTTTGGGTAACCAATTCAAAACTAGTTTAGGTTTCTAATTTAGGTTGCAGGCCTTTAAAAAAGGCTAGGTATTGAAGATAGGTACAGTCGGATCTATTTGATCTTAGAAATGGGTACAATTGGTTCTATTTGATGGTACAGCTGGGGCTATCTAGTGGGTACAGCTGGGTTTGTCTAGTGGGTACAATTAGGTCTGTCTAGTAGCTACAATTCGGTCTATCTGGTAGCTATAGCTGGGTCTATTGGAAGTTAAAATGGTTTACAAGTGGGTGCCTATTTTTTGGATCCTGGGGTAGGGCTTGATTTTGCTTTAAATGAGGCTGGATACATGCTTAGGTTAATATCTAAGGCTTTTGGTATTTTGGGAAAGGGAGCTCAAAGAAGAGGTTTTTAGTGGTGCCCAAGGATAGGGCTTAAGGTGAATACAACTGAGTCTATCCGGTGGGTATACTTGAATCTGTCTTGTGGGTATAGCTGGGTCTATGTGATGGTTAAAGATGGGTCTATCTGATGGTTAAAATGGTTACCACATGGATGTCTATCTTTTGGACTTTGGTGCAAGGTCTGCTTTTGCATCAAGTGGCATTTTTGAATTGGCTTGAGTTTCTGAATGGATAAAGGTGCTTTTAGGAAAGACTGGGTATTGAAGATGGGTACAGATGAGTCTGTCTGAAGGCTACAACTAGGTCTGTCTAGTGGGCATATCCGAGTCTACCTTATCTGTGAATTGTAAGGTCTAGTTTTGCTTCAGATAGCCATTTCTAAATTCGGCTTTGGGTTTCTAGTTGGAATAGAGTGCTTTGAAAAAGGCTATGAAGTTGAAGATAGGTACAACTAAGTTTTTCTTATCTTAGGATGGGTTTGCAAGTGAATTCTTATTTTTTGGGTTCTAGTCCAAGGTTTAATACGGAGACCATGAGAGAAGTCATAGGCAAGACTGACTTGGGGTATCGAGGGTAGACACAGGGCAACATTAGAGACAGTTCTAGACTTTATCGTGTTTAAGACTTAAACGACTTTGAAGATTCTAGAAACATGCATCCAAGGTGATACAAACAAGTTTCCTAGATCTATAATGTATTTTGACTCATCGGGTTAGATTTTGACTTTTGTGTTTTGACCCAAGTCTGAATTTGGATCTTAATTGGAAGTGGATCGTTCAACCTGCATCTCTATAGGGTTTTAGGCATATATTCTTCCCTATGCTATATAGGGCCAAACACTCGACACTAGGTAATGACGAGAGGTAGATGATAAAAGCCTAGACGACAGGGCTTTTGTGACTTTCTTTTTTATGGCTCATATTGCTTTAGAGACATGTAAGAGAGAAATCATTTTGACACATTTTAAAAAAGGACACTCAGTTTAGCCTTTATGAGATTACTGCTTTATGCCTTAATTTTTGTCTAAGCCGCCCATTCGGTTTCTGCCCTAACTTTTGCCTAAGCCGCCTTTGCGGGTTTTTGACTTAGTGGGTTTTTATTGATTTTGCCTAAGTCACCTACTCTTGTAGGTTTTCAACTTAACTATCTTTATTTTTGCTTGAACCACCCTTTGCGGGTTTTCAATTCTGCATTTGATTTAATTTTTGTTCTTTTTTTCCATAGTGAAAATTTGAAATTTTTATTAAAATGAATGAAATGTATTTTTATTATTATTGTGATCGCACCCAAAGTGGGCTACCTACTTATCTCATACTTTAGTTAAGATATTTTCTAGAGTCAGGTCACCGTAGTTCGACTTGATGGTGACATAAGGGGGGCAAGATTTCTAGTGCTAATGCTTGAATGCATTCACACAAAGTACCTCTTTAGTGATCCAAATCAGGAGGGTTTGTAAATTGATTATCATCTATGGCTGACAGGATGACAATGCCTTTAAAGAGAATTTTCTTTAAGATGTGGAGGGTTTGCCTGATTTGGCCTAATTTTGCCTCGGGGAACGTGTATGAGAATTCTGATTTTCTTGAGTACAAGATATCCTACTCATAGTCTTGTACCCTTTTGTGGAAGTACCAAGTTATTCGTTATTGATAACCTTGATTCTGATTGAGGGCTTCAAGTCTTCTTTTTAATTGGCCATGGTGCTTTTGAGCCTATTTTGTCTTGGGGCAATTGGCTTTCCCCTATGATTTGGGTTGAATGATTTTGAATATTCACATGGAGGATTTGGGTTGGCATTCTGATGGAGGTCCTTTATCCTTAATTCTCAAAGAGTTCTCAGAATTCTATTTTCAGAGTTTTCTTGTTGATTTGCTTGGTTTGTCCATAATTGGGAGAAATTTCTAAACTTCCCCACTGTGAAGTAGTTTGGATACTGTCTAATGAACTCTATTAGCCCCATGCTTACCATGACACAAAATGTACGCTGGATTTAGTGCCAACATTTATTTATTTTTTTGTTTTTTTTTTCCAGCAATCTCACTCAGGCTAGAGAAAGTGGTGACAAGGAAAGTGACACTTTTCAGTATAAATAAAAGAGCCTTGATCAGTATTTATGCCAAATTTGATAAAAAGACTGCTATGATCTGATAAAAACACAAAGAAAAGACAGACTCTGAGGAACTAAACTTTGCCTCACTTTCTGTTTGAAGTTCAGACTCAGACTTAGACTCAATGGATATTTAGGGACTGCTCTACGACCTCTTCCAAGGATTAGTCATCATGAAAAGGTGCTTGGTTTGATGGGGTCTATTTACATCTGGGTTAAAGGGGAGATAAAAAGAATTTTTAAGCTTGTTTTGGTTAGATTAAAGCATGCAACTTGGAGGATGTAATTTTATGGTGCTCAGGTCAGATTTGAGGCTTTCGGTTGAGGGAAAGTGCTTAGCTACATTGGTTCTCAAAGAGTCAAGGTCATTTTTTATCTCTTGGATTAATGTTGGGGGATGAGGTTTGTATTAATGTTTGATCAAGGTCGAATAGGAAGGATTTGGCCATTATTGGGTGGGCTAGATAAGGGTGATGTGGTCTACTTCCATCATTAATCACAAAATATATAAAAGAAGGTCAATGTTTGCTTTGATCAGGGTAAAAGCACGCACTTAGGTTAGGCAATTTGATGTTTCTCAAGTCAATGTTTGAGGGTCATTTTATGGTACTCAGGTCAAGCTTGAGGTTTTAGGTGTACTCAGGTTAGACTTGAGGTTTTCGTAATTAGTATGCTCAAGTCAGGTTCAAGGCTTGGATTTAGGGCGATTGCCCCCAGTTGAGGTGCTTGGGTTAGGTTGAAGCTTTCTAGTGGCTCAGGTCAGATTTTGAGGCTTCTTGATAGGAGGAATTAATGCACGAGCCAAGGTTTGAAGGCCTGATCAGGCATTGTCCCCAGTTTAGGAAACAGAGGTGCTTAAGTCTGATATAAGGCTTTTGGATAATCTAAGGGGCTCAAGTCAGGCTTGGGGCTTTACTATAATCTGAGGGTGCTCAGGGCAAGTTTATGGCTTTCTACTATTTAAGGAGCTCAATTCATGCTTTGAGGCTTTTGGATAGGAGGAAGCAATGCATGAGCCAAGATTTGATGGCATGACTCAAGCATTGCCCCCAGTTTGGGGAAATGACGGTGCTCAAGTCAGGTTTGAGGCTTTGTTTAATAAATAGAGGGTGCTCAGTTAAGGTTTTGAGGCTTTCTGGTATTTAAGGTGCTCAGATAAGGTTTTAGGCTTCGGATAGTTTGAGATACTTAGGTCTTGTTAGAGGCTTTAGTAGTCTGAGATGCTTAGGTTAGGTTTGAGGCTTTCTAGTATTTGAGGAGCTTGGTTTAGGTTTTAAGGCTTTTGGATAGGAGGGAGCAACGCACGAACTAAGATTTGATGACATGACTTAAGAATTGCCCCAATTTCGAAAATGAAGGTGCTAAGGTCAGGCTTGAGGCTTTGTTTGATAATCAGAGGGTGCTCAGGTCAGGTTTGAGGCTTCGAATAGTTTGAGGTGCTCAGGTGTGGTTTAAGGCTTCTGGTATTTGAGGACCTCAGTTCAGGTTTTAAGGCTTGTGGATAGGAGAAAGCAATGCACGATCTAAGATTTGATGGCATGCCTTGAGCATTGCCCGAAATTTGAGAGATGGAGGTGCTCATGTTAGGTTTGAGACTTTTTTTGATAATCTGAGGGTGCTTAGGTCAGGTTTGAGGCTTTGGTAGTAGGAGGAAGCAATGCACAAGCCAAGATTTGATGGCATGACTCGAGCATTCCCCCTAGTTTAAGGAATGTAAATGCTTAAGTATGATTAAGGCTTTTGATAAACCTGAGGTGCTTAGGTCAGGTTTGAGGCTTTTGGATAGTAAAGGGTACTTAGGTTAGATTTGAGGCTTCTAGTAATCTAGGGTGCTCAAGTCGGGTTTAAGGCTTTTGATTAATAAAGGGTGCTTAGGTGAGGTTTGAGGCTTTTGGTAATAGTAGGAAGTAATGCATGGGCCAAGATATGATGGTATGGCTCAGGCATGGCCTCTAGTTTGAGTAATGGAAATGCATAAGTATGATTTAAGGCTTTTGATTAATCCGGCATGCTTAAGTCAGGTTTGAGCTTTTAGTGTTAGAGGTGCTCAGGTCAGGTTCGAGGCTCTTGGTATAAAGGATTCTAGTTAGGATCACCTCCTTGGGTGGGGGTTGACATTTAGATTGACCACTGGATGGTGTTTATGGTTTCCACTGAATTGGCATTTAGGTTACCACTAGATGGTGTTTAGTTTACCATTGGATGTGTTTAGGTTACTAGTGGATGGTGTTTGGGTTTACCATTGGATTGGTGTTTAGGTTACCACTGGATGGTGTTTAGGTTACTACTAATGGTGTTTAGGTTACAACCGGTTGGTGTTTAGGTTATAACCGGTTGGTGTTTCGATTACCACTCAATGGTGTTTAGGTTACCACTAGTTGGTGTTTAGGTTACCGCTGGATTGGTGTATAGTTTACCACTGGTTCGTGTTTAGGTTACCACTAGATTGGTGTTTGGTGGACCACTGAATTGGTTACTGTTGATTTGTAACACGTATTGTATGGGTACATGAACGTTATGCCAAAATCGTTTGATGATGTAGGATGCATATAATCCTAAGGATAAGGATTTAGGGTCGTCACATGCTGTTGGTGGATTGGTTTGAGGGTCCCATCCATTAGAGTGGGTATATATCTCGTCATTTGACCATGTCATATCAAATGGAATGATCGGTATGCTAAACCCTTTACCCTATATTAAGGAACAAAGACACTAGAGTGAGCAGCTTTCTTGACTTGAAACAACTCTAAGGAAGATTGCCCCTAAGTGATAATAGCAACTTAGTTTGCTTAATTTTAATTACAGGAAAGAATCTCAAATGATGCATCTGAAGGTATGCCAAGTGACTTTCAATTAAACCTAAACTGGAGAATTGAACCTACTCAGTAGTCCTCTTACTACATCTTTTAGTTTTAAAAGAATATTTTAAAGTCCCCAACAAAGTTGCCAGCCTGTGAGCCCCCTCCCGAGCGCCGTGAGAAAGGTCTAAAGGATGGAGTCTAATCGAATGAGCCCATTGATCATTTTTTCATGAAAAAGGTAAATTGGCTAGGAGGAACCATGCTACGGTTCCTTTGTTGGTGTTGTTTAATTAGTCCTGTTGTGACTAGTTTGATTAATTGATCTGATTACCAATTTATAAATTTCATGGCTCTATTTTGAGGGAGACCCACTCTAACCTTATTTATTGAGGATTCTAGGTCGTGCAACATATTCCCCTCAG
Source organism: Jatropha podagrica (assembly GCA_947857235.1). NCBI lineage: Eukaryota > Viridiplantae > Streptophyta > Magnoliopsida > Malpighiales > Euphorbiaceae > Jatropha > Jatropha podagrica. Next base: position 21,303 of record CANUEP010067632.1, on the reverse strand, counting down.
TCCCTACCGGTCGATTTGATCAGAGGCTCACTACCTAGGTTGAAATTCGTAGGTGTGCTTTCATACCTCATTTGTTTAAAGATCAGGGTGCTCGAAGTTCTACCATCGATTAGAATGGTAGGTTCTAAGGATGCAACTCTTTAAAGTGGGTTTACTGGTTTGCTGGCTGATTCTAGGCTTTAGTTTGAAAATTGGTTTTGTTGTTTTATAGGACGAACTGGGCTTAAAGCATGCATAGTGCCAGATTCACCGAGCTTGACAGTTAATATGTTGCCAAATGGACTGGGCTTAATTGACAAAGGTCTAAGTTTAAGGAATCATACCTTGTGCTTGTGACACGTTTAGATCGAAGCTCCATGGTCTTTTGTCGACCAAAGAGGTCAAGTCTTCCTCCAATATAAGCTAATGTAGATCACGAGAGCCCATATTATAGTCTTATAATATTGTTAAATGAAGAATTATTAATTAATTGCTAGATTTAATTAATAATAAATCAATTAACTAGTAGCTTTAGCCTAAGAAAGGTTAAAGGGCAATTGAAAGTTGAAAGAATCGACTTTTGAGAGCCAAGTCGGGTTTTAAGCTCAATTAAGGAAGAAGAGCACTGTTGAATTTTGTGGTTGTAGAATCGTAAAAGTGAGAATGAGAATTATTGATGCTTGAGAAGCACTCAATCAAGCAACAAGAGGTGTCTGTAATGAAAGGGAGAGTGCCATATTTATAGGCAAAGGGAGTGTCTGAGCTAGCCAGATCGACACTGGCCACCTCCTTATTGGTGTCATTAACCTCTTGATTGAGCCTAGATGGATGTCCCAGTGTCAGTCTGATTGGGACCGTCATTGGGCTGGTCGGTGCTGCTGCTATGGTGGTCGGCGATGATCCTGTCTGATTACCAAAATGCTCATGCCCTTTGATTTTAGGATTTTTCATCTTCAGAGAGTCTGTTCAAGACCCAAACGATGTCCGACCGAGCTGGTTCTTGTGTAGTTGGAATTGTAGTGAAATTTTTTAGAGCTTGGTGCTAAAATTATGGTTAACAGTACTTTGTTAGGATATGACAACTGGACCCATGTTTTTTTATATTAAAAAAATAGGCTATGTTCTACCTATATTATTTGTTGATTTGATGTTGATTAATGAAATAATGTTATATTATCCTCAAAAGTATATACTTTTTGAGTTTTTCTTTTACTTTGTATTTAAAATAAAAATGATAAAAATAAATAATTTCTTAAATACTTGTTTGATATAGGGGTGCGCAAATCTAGAAACTGACCAAATCAAAAATCGAACCGATCTATTTGAATTTGGCTCGGTCAGCTATTTAAGGGACATTCAATTTATCAATTTATTCAGTTTGAGCTAAACTTGTAGCTCAGTTTGAATTGTTTTCTTAAAAATTCATTGGCTGGTTTTAAGACCAAACCAACATAGCAAAACCAACTACAGTTTGATTTGGTCTATTGTAAAAAAATTTCAATTTATATTTTTTTACCTTAATTTGTTAAATTTGGACTGTTTGGTTACCCCTAATTTAATATTCTTGACAAAATTTTATCAAACATATGACGGCCATCAAGAACAATTACAGCTATCCATTTTCTAAGAATTGGATAATCAAACTTAAATTTTTATTTAAATCACATTCAAAAGTCATCACTAATTTTACCAACAAACTTATGTCTAATTCACCATTGATTATGTAAAGATTTTCTCACGAAAAATCTCTCAAATTGATGGAAAAATGTCTATTCTTTTTGTCCAAAAATCATTATTATATTATATTAATGTAGGCACTAAAGCGATACAAGTCTTTGAAAATCTATTGTCATTTTCTTTTCCTACTTTAAACAACTAAATTGCCAAATGCCAACTTTCTCAAAATAAACAAATAAATAAATAATATGTAAAATACCAAGTTCTTTTTAGTGTATGTATCTCTAATACCTGCCTCTATAATAGAGCTGCATGCCATCTAAATTTCATGACACTGCCCTACGTTATCTCAATAGTATAGTCCACAATCATATTTTACAATATTAATTAAATAGAAAACATTATTGTTTACTTTAGTATTAATGTTGTTTACTTTCTTAGACTGACTCTACTAGTGGAGTACTCATCAAAATATAAATTTTTACTGAAACAAATTTATTTTTAACTATACACAGAAAAAAAAAAAACTTATTTTCATTGGTTTAGTACATTCAGTTGGCAAATATTTTCCTATAACTAAAACTCATTATAATTGGTGGGCAAGTTTTTTTTTCCCCTATTTATAAGAGGATTGACTTATTAATTAACAAAAGGCGATGAAAACCCCAAAATGGCTACAGAAATTGAAGCCATGCAAAGGGATTCTTGTCTTGAAATTTGTCCACATGAATTCAATTCATTAATATTATTTTTTTATGACGTCATATAAAATATTAGAGTATAGTTGACTTTAAGTTTTGTGGACTAAAGTGTTAATGCATTTCATCATCATTCTGTAGATATTGGGTGGGTACACCATAACAATAGCTCTCATGCCATTTCTATTGCCACTAATTATAAAAGCCTAACTTCCCTCCTTTCCTTCTCCTCTCTGGTGTAAGTAAATCATTCTTCTTCTCAAACATAATTTAGATATGGCTCTCAATTTTAGGATCAAGAGCTTTTTTCTTGTGTCCTTATTACTCTTCATTCTCTTATCTTCAGGTCAGTTTGCTCTTAAACGTGACCTAAATTATTAAAATTTGAAATCCCATTTTCAGAATCATTTTTTTTTATCCTAATTAATAAAATGAGTGCTAAATTGCTTTCTCCTTGTAGGCATGGTTGAAGGGTTCAGAGAAGGCATGAGCCCAAAGCACTCACTTGACAAGGTAGCCAAGTATATATATAACCTTTTATTCTTTAATTTAAGGAATTTCTTTAGCTTTTAATTGAAAATCTCAAAGATTTGGGCGAAGATAGTTTGATATTATATGAGAATGAACTTATCAGCCATGGAAGTTTTTATTAATTATAATTTTAAATCTACTGATCGACAAGTTAATCCTCATGCAAGGTCGAGTTTAAAAGAGTGAAACTAATCAACTCTTTTAATAATAATTAATTTTCTTCATATTTATTCTCACTATCCAATGTGTATATTTGAAGGATGGCATGAAAATGCACATTGGGAGGAAGCTTTTGATGGATGTTCTGGATTATGATGATATAGGACCTAACACTAAACATGACCCCAGGAAGAAATCTGGAGGCAGGCCTTAATTATTTATTTTATTAATTATTATTATTATTATAGGAACTATATATAATTATATATTTTCTATCTCTGGAGATTTACCATGTATGAGGAGATATGAATGCTATTGCATTTTCAAAGGAGTTCCTTCAGTATAATAGTATATATTTTACCCCATTTGCGAGGGGGGTTTTATAGTATGAGGTCTTTTAAGAAATTGAGGTGCATGATTTTGCATTGTACGTATCCCATGTTGGTGCTTATAAGTTATCTTTATAAATGTCAAAAATAATAAGAAGCTTTTGCAACATACTTTATGAAATTAAATTACGAGGTTTATTTCTTTTTAATCCAAACCGTTTGTTTCCAGAAAGAAATTTACATTTGGAAATATTTTTTTTGAAAAATATTTTGCAAATGATTTATTTTCTATTGCTTGACTGCAACATTGAAAATTAGTTTGAAAAAACATTAAAATTTATAACTTTTAAGACCATAAAAATATTGGTAATAATAAAAATTTCTTATTTTAAAATTTTATATTATTAAATATGACAAGAATACAGAAAAAAAAGTAAATTATGAAAGTTGTCGGTGCTCGTTGGTAGTGACCGACAGTGAGTGATGGTGATAGTGGCCGGTGATAAACGGTAACTGGTGATAGTAGCTACCCATGATTAATAAATTAAAATATAAATTTGTAAAGTTATAATAAGTTTATCAATATTCGAAAAATATTTTATTCTCTTAAAAATGGAAAGTCATTTTCTTTAAAAATGATTTGATTTTCCATTGACATATTTTTCTAAACATCCCTAAATAACGAAAAATTATAAAAAATATTTTTCTATAAATTATTTTACAGAAATAAACAAAGCCCAAATTTCATGAAATTTGCATCTTCGGGCTTAGTACAGTAAATGATAAATGGGGTAACTTTCAATTTGAAATAAAGGAAAGTCAGAATTTTCTCATTTTAGATATTCAAATAATCGTAATCTTTGCTTAGTGAACTATAATAAAATTTAATATTCCCTCCATCTCATTTTGTTTGCATAGTTTGACAAAACACACATATTAAGAATTTGATCAATAAAAGTTATTTTGCCATTTTTTACCCTTAATTCATTAAAATATTAATAAAAGCCCTTCACTTAATGAACAATTATAAAGTTTATTATAAAAAAATAATTATTTACATATCTAAATTTAAAAACCTTGCAAATATTTTGGGGCATCCAAAAAAAAGAATAACAAGCAAATAAAATATGACAGAAAGAGGATAAGATAATTAAATATGTTTTTAGTGTAAATATAAAAATACATTTGACCATATTATATTACACTTTATTATGGCTCTTAAATGAAGCCTTAAGGCTACAATTATACTATGCATGGGAAGCTATAATAAGACGTAATATAATATAATCAAAGACATTTTAGTGTAAATACCTATAATATATAATTATATATAAAATTACGAATGGAGAATATTGAGTTCCTAAAATGTCCATGCAGACTTTTAATTTTATTAATTAATTGAAAGATAATTTAATCTTATTCTAATTAGGATACTTTTAATTTTATTATAAGTTCAGAAGAGACTGGAGTAAGCTGACTAGTATTTTTCTCAAAGAATACGCCTATAATCTCAGATGGACGTTAATCTGAGACTTCGAGGTAACTGTACAGAAGGAAGACGAACCATTCACTAATTATATATCTAGATGAAGAGATAAGGTCACACAGATGAGAAATAAGCCTGACACAAAAGAATAAATAAAGATCTTCATCAAAGGAACTCGACCCACATTCTGAAAAAAATTACACTACATGCCATTGGTAGATTTTTCTCAAGTCAATGAGGTGGAAACGACCATTGAAGATAAGATTAGAGAAGATAAAAAGTACAAAAATCATTCTAGGAATTTCAACAAATTTGAGTTTCAAGGTTCGGCCCAATCCAGTAAAACCCTGAATACCAGCGAAAAGTACTACTACTGCTGCTCTAGACTTAAGATTTACTAATGTACCACACAAACGATTCTCCGACTTTGGCACTCCTTTGTCTCAAGTATTTGAGAAAGTAAAACCAACGGGACTATTGAAACTACTTGCACCAAAGCCTCTTCCTAATCCTCTACCAAGAAACTTAGACCATAATGCCTTTTGTCACTTTCACCAAATCAAGGGTCATAACACTAATGATTGCTATTGATTAATACATTAGATCCAAGACTTGATCGATAACGGTAAGATCACTGACCTAGAGAAGTCAAGGCCCAGCATACGAACTAACCCACTTCCAAACTTCAAGGGCGTGCTACCACCAAAAAATCTATATATGGTAAAATCAGGCAAAGACCCCAGAGTAAATATTGTTTGAACTAGAGAAAGAGGAAAAGGAAACTGAGGAGAAAAAGTTACTGGAGCAGATCTAGATCATGGTGTTGGACGTTTGGGATAGTGATGACGAGCCGACAATGAGAAATGGGCCAATCTAGATGGATAGTGAAGAGGAAGTGGTAGCAGAGTCCGTTACTCTAGATGTTTGGAGTAGCAAGGATGAAAAGGAAGCAGGAGTGATAAGCCATGTGACCCACTGTGGTTGAATCTATCAGCCTTATCCAATTAAGCCTACCAAGGAAAAAAGAAAGGAGAAAGCAAGTCTTCAAGCATGCCAATGGGAGAAGCTGAAGACAATACATTGGTTAAGCAGATGAAAAGAAGACAAGCAAGTGTGAGCATGTGGGATTTTCTGATTTCATCAAAGGTGTATGAGGAGGCCTTATTGAAAGCAATGGTGGAAATCTCTATTTCGCGATCTATATCAGCAGTTGAATTTGTTGGACTAGTCCAACATGATCCATTATTGATAACTTTTTTTTATGACGAGCTTCCCCTTGAAGGAAGAAATCACACAAGAGCTTTATTCATCAAGGCTAAAGTGAGGGGTAGAGCCACTAGAAATGTGATGATTGATGACGGTGCAACTTTAAATGTTTGCTCGCTAAAGCTCCTTTCTAAATTTAAGCTGGATGTGTCCGATATGGAAACTTTTGACATCATCATCATAGCTTATGACAACTCTAGGAGACAAGTGGAGGGGATTTTGAAAATAGTGGTGAAAGTGGGCCCTATTGAAAAGGAAACCGAATTTATAGTAATTGACATCCCATCAACATTTTCCTTATTGCTGGGGTGTCTATTGTATCATTCACTAGGAGGTGTACCATTTACTTTGCATCAGAAGATAAAATTCCCATTCGATGGGAAAATTATCACTATACCTGCTGCCAATAGGAGAAGTATGGCTATGCTAAATGTAGACAAGCAGGTTCTACTCCCTCAGACTGGTTTCCAAATTACTATTTTGAATTCCGGTATGGGGGTCACTGTGTGCAACATCATGAAGAAGATGAATTTCGAGAAAGGAAAAGGACTAAGGAAGGATCAACAAGGGATTAATGAACTCCTAAAGATTCACACTGAAATTTGGCTTAGGATATAAAGTCGGGAGCAAGCCATCGAAGAAATTTGGCTGGCTAGACATGGATGGACATTTCGTCTGTTCGAGTGAGCATTCCTCTCCATGTCTACCAATAGAGCCTTTTGAGCATAAAGGGAAGAAGTATCCTAGATTAGAGATTTTTGCAAATGTGATTGAGATTCTGACAACGATTCGTGGAGAGCTAAAGACTAAATTGAAGACTAAGGAGGACTTCAAGACAATTGAGCGAGAGGGGGTTGAAAGGTTAGAAGCCTATGCAATGGAAAAGCAAGATGAGGAAGAGCATGGGGAAGAAGAGGCAACCCAAGAAGAGATGAAGAAAGAAAAAGCATCCATTGAGAAAGAAGAAGAATACATGGATAAGGTTTTGAAAACAATCCGGGCTTGTATTAAAGAGAGCTTTGAAGAAATTGAAGCCCCTACTAGTGTTTTTGTTCCTATTAATAATGACTATGATTGTAATGAACTTTCTATGATTTTTAATTAACTTTCTATGATTTTTAATGAAATAAACTTCAATTTACTTGTTTGATGTTTTTCCTAATGGTTCCATTCATCAAGTAGATAAGAATATGTGCATATTTGACATTAATTCATTATGTGTGCTTGAATTTAATATAAACACAAAAGAAAATCTTAGAAATTTATTAATCGGACTAGACCTAACATCAGAATTAGCTATAAAATTTTCAAATTTTACTCAAGGATAAGGTAGAAGCTTTTGCGTGGAGGTATGAAGACATGCCTAGAATCGACAGGTCTATAGCAGAACATACGATTCCTTTAAATCCCGAGTCTCAGCCAGTGAAGTAGAAGAAAAGAAGACTGCGACCAGAATGGCTTGAGAAAATCAAAGAAGAAGTAACAAAGCAGATTGATGCAGGGTTTCTAAAAGTAGTCCATTATCTCGATTGGTTAGCGAATATAGTCCTGGTCCCAATGAAAGATGGAAGAGTCAGGATGTGAGTAGATTATTGAGATTTGAACAAAGCATCACCAAAAGATGACTTCCCTCTTCCACACATTGACATCTTGATTGATAGTGCGACAATGACAGGATGTTACTCAATCATGGATGGTTTCCCTAGATACAATCAGATTCTCATGGTATTACAGGACAAAGCCAAGATGGCTTTGATCACTGAATTTGGCAATTTCTGTAACCGATTAATGCCTTTTGGTCTTAAGAATGCTGAGCAACTTATCAGAGAATGGCAACAACTTTGTTTCATGACATGATTGTCATGATAAAGACACCGAAAGAGCATACAAAAGATCCGAGTAAGTTCCTTAATGGAGTCATCAAGTATAAGCTACGGTTGAATCTAAAGAAATGCGAGTTTGGGGTGACTTCAAGAAAAGTGTTGGGATTCATCATGGGGCCAAATGGAATAGAAATTGATCCAAGCAAGATTAAAGCTATGCAAGGAGTGGAACCACCAAAGACAGAAAAGCAAAGAAGAAGTTTTCTAGGGAAAATTAATATAGTACACCAGCAGGTTTATATCAAAGCTGTCTATTGTTTGTGATCCAATCTTCAAGCTTCTAAGGAAGCATCGGCTAGTCAAATGGAACGATTAGTGTAGGATAGCTTTTGATAAAATCAAAAAATATTTATCAAATCCTCCGATTTTGTGCTCGCTGAAGTCGGGACTTTAATTTTATACTTGATAGTGGAAGATACTGAGATGGGAGGCATGTTAGCACAAGCTGATGAAGTCGGTGTGGAGAAGGTAGTGTACTACTTTAGTAAGAAGCTTCTTTTGAAAAAACAGAAATATGATTTGATAGAATTCTGCTTAGCAATGGTCTAGACTACCAGGAAACTTCAACATTATTTTTATCTTACAAAGTAACAGCGGTGTCAAGGATGGATCTAGTTAAGTACCTTTATGGAACTCCAGCCTTGGTCGGAAAACTTACCAGATGGTTGATCTTACTTTCAGAATTTAACATCGAATATGCTACTAAGAAGAATGTTAAAGGAAGAGAAGTTGCAGATTTTTTACCAACACATCCAATGGAAGACAATGAAGAGTGGGAGATCAATTTTCTCGATGAGCATCTTAATGTAATAGAGAAGAATTGGTTGAAACTCTATTTTGATGGCTCAGCTAATAGTAAAGGAGCTGGAGTCAGTGTCCTTTTAGAATCCCCACAAGGAGAAGTTATTCTATGATGAATAGGATACACTTTATAGTCACGAATAACATTGTAGAGTATGAATCTTATTTGTTCATATTTGAAGCATTAATTGCAATCTAGGCTAAAGAAGTGGAAGTTATTGGTGATTCAAAACTAGTCATCGAACATGCTAGTGACAATTGGGAAGTCAAAGAGGGTAGATTGAAACCGTATATCAATTATTTGCACCTTGTAATTCAAAACTTTGAGAGGGTAACATTTACCCACGCGAATACAACAAATAATCGAGTACTAGATGCACTAGCCAATCTAGCTTTAGCTTGGGAGCAAATTTCAATAATGCTAAAAAGACTGTTTATGATCTCTTCTGGCAACATCCCTTGCTATAAAGGTGAGAGAATCATGGAGATTGAGTCAGATGGACAACCTTGGTTCTACGATGTCCTATAGTGGATGATGAAGGTGATTTATTCAGATTCAACTACTCAAGATGATAGAAAAGCCACACAGCATCTAGCATTGCAATTCACGGTGTTGGACAATCAGCTATATAAGAGGATGTTTGATGGAGTTCTGTTGAGATGTGTATCAAAAAAAGAAGCCGAAGGAATCATTAAGCAGATCCACACCAACATTTATGGTACTCATATGAATGGAAAAGCACTTGCAAAGAAAATCCTTAGACAAGGATTCTATTAGACTATAATGGAGAAAGATTGTGTTTCTTTCATGAAAAAGTGCTTCGAATGTCAGGTTCATGGAGACCTCAGTCACATTCCTCAGAACTATACCCTTCTATTTCTCCATGGCCATTTGCAGCATGGGGGGATAAACATTATTGCAAAATTTCACCATCGGCTTCTAACGGATATGAAATTATAGTCGTGGCGGTGGATTATTTTTTAAGATGGGTCAAAGCTGAATCATTCAAGAATACTGGGACAAAATAGATGGCCAAATTCATTGAGAGGAACTTGATATGTAGATACAGAGTTCCTCACCATGAAGTAACAGATAATTGGATTCACTTTCTAGTCGAAGTGAAGACTTTGTTAAAAGAGGATGGGATTGAACACCATAAGTCATCTCCTTATAAGTCTTAGGCTAATGGGGAGGTCGAGGCCACAAACAGGATTAATGAAAAGATATTGAGGAAGGTAATAGAGACACATCGTGATTGGGCCAACAAGTTGCCATATGCTTTATGAGGATATCAAACTACAGCTAAATCGGATAGTGTATGGAATGGAAGCTGCGCTACCAATCGAAATTGAAGTGAAATCATTGTGAGTAGCATTGGAATCTAAAATTCTTGAGTGCCAATGGGCCGAGGATCGATATTAGGAGTTAGCATTATTGGATGGTAAATGTCTTGAGGCCCGATTTATGGATCAGCTTTATAAAAGGAGAATAACAAGGCACTTGAATAAGAGGGTCAAACCTAGGCCTTCAAAAGTAGGGGATCTGATTTTGAAATAGATGAGACCGAACACCTAGGACCCAAGAGGGAAGTTCAAGCCCGATTAGGAAGGCCCTTTTTCTTGATCAGGAGGATGCTTTCGAAAGGTGTTGTGAAACTGTCAAATTTAGAAGGCAATGAATTTATGGAGCCTGTTAACTTAGATAGACTATAGAAATTTTATGTGTAATTGAAAATGTCATGGTTAAACCTATTAATAAAATTCATCTTTGGTGCCAATATTACTTTTGTAGCGTGTCATGTTTGAGACGTATGTCGATATACTATTGTGTGAATTTATTTTAATGGAATAATAAGAGGAATATTAAATTCGCCAAGCAAGAAAAGACAATTTTATTCATGAACTGACATACATAGACATTATCTATTACATTTCATTAAAGCCGTAAAATAGTGCATTTACACATCTGGTCCTAACAAGAACCTTATTGTGAGCAAATCCACTAATGATGAGTCATTTCAAACTTAGAATAAGTTTGCAGCCATAGACGATACAGATTTATAGAAGAAGTATCAGGCACTTTAGGAACAGGTACATTTGTTCGATTAGGCCAAGTAGAAAAAAAGAAGGATAAGAGCATAAGAAGGATCCATAAATCAGGCCTAGTAGAAATAAAAAGAGATAAAAAAAAATTCGTTAAGTAAATCGAACAACATATTCGATTAGGCCAAGTAGAAATAAAAAGAGATAAAAAAAAGTTCGTTAAGTTAAAACCCACAAGGGCGGCTTAAGCAAAAATTAGAGCATAAGAAGAAAATAAAAGCTTGTTAAGTTGAAAACCTATAAGGGCGGCTTAAGAAAAAAATTAGGGCACGAAATAAGGAAAAGAAATGAAAATGCGTATACCTGTAGTAAGAATGGGCTTCCTATCGAGCCAAGAATTGAGGTTGGACCACGAGCACGTCCGCATAGTTATATATGTGTTTCCGCTAATACCAATGAAAATTGCATACAGTGCCTCAAAATCTGCTTAACAATAGGTAATACCTCGAGGTTGCCATAACCATCAACACTGCTAAGAATAAATATTGGCTGAGAATACAGAAATAGATAAGTGTAGGCTAGAAAGGGCTAGCATAGTTCATGTTCATAGCATAGTTAACAAGGGGACGCAGGTGTAAGATGTTAGATTCAGGTTCATAATCGGGTAATTTATGGATAGAGAAGCCAAGGATCAATGAGAAACAAGATATGAGATTCCCATATAACTAGGACAAAGCCGGGAGTTCTCCAACTACTGGTTGTCTTTTTTGAGATAGCACTGAATTCCTCGAATAGCGGACAAATCCTAATGTCGTTATGACAAGAAAAATTGTCAATAGGATCAAAGTGGTCGATTAGCCACCTTAACAATCTAGGTTGAATACGAATGTTTCAATAATAGCTCAAACCTTTGGGTTCAAAAAGAGACAGCAATTCCCTATTATCAAGGCCAAGACTCCTAAAAAATGTGTCAAATATAAGAGCTAAAGATTGATCCATGGTGAGGTAAAAAATATAGAAGAAGAGAAGAAGTGGTGAAAAATGCAGCATGATATGGTGATTTTATAGTAAAAGAAAAAGGAGATGTATTGACAATTGGATACAATGTAATATGAGTTGGATGCTATTCCGCAATCAATTTGATGTCTGGCTATAATGCACCAATATAGTAAACTCAGCTTTCAATAAAAGTTATCGTTTAATATCCATAAAGTCAAAATGTTTACAATCATCTCAAATTGGATCCAAGAAGGATAAAGTAAAAGAAAAGGAGAGAAATCCATTGTTAGGAAGGGCCTACTTAGTGGCCTCGTCATTTGATCCTTCTTCCTCCTCTTCATCATCCTCACTGGACTCTTCAACATTAGCAATCATATGTTGCCTCCTACTAACTCGTCGACCGACATGCCCACCTAATGATGACTCACGAGTGCCACCGATAATAGGACCCACACCTAGCCTCTACAAGATACATCGTAGGTGAAATTAGATGTATTTCAAACATATATGATACATACATTGCATTTTGCTTTCCTTTTTACTTACAGATGCCTACTCATCAGTAAGCCTCAATGCCACGAGACTAAGACGTGCTGCCTCATAAAGCTAGCTTAACTCGTTGTAGCGATAAGTGACTGGTCAATGGACAAAATAATGTGAGGCAATATTCAAGATAAAAGGCATGAAAAAAGTTACTCACATGAGTGCATTTTGGTGGTGTTAGTTGGTGTGGACTTACACGGGTGGTGTCCAGCATACCCTGAATGATCTCACCTGTACGGTCCAAAGTGAAGGAAAAGGAAGCACTCGATCCATGCTCTAGCACACCAACAATGACAGTTGTATCGAGAGCTTAAGGCTAAAAAATTCTCTTCATGCGCTTGCCACATTGATATGGTTGCTGTAAAAATCAAGGTGTAAGTTTTAATTAAAACACAAGGATACTAGGGCAAAGCCCGAAAGAAAATGTTGCAAGATATAGCTTATCGGGTCGAGAGGCACACCTTGTTCCAGCTCCTCTATATTAGCTAGTGGGTCAATATGTCTCAGAGGAGGAATGCATGCCAGAAGCTGCATCCGAACAAAAGCAGGATAAGCTCTAGGGTCAAAGTCAGTTATGAGGCTGGTGGCTGCAGTCCCTCTCCTAGCCGCGGTAATTGCCTATTCCAATCGAATGGATCTAGTCAAAAGCATGTGGTAAGGGACTGCATGTGGAACTCTCCTGCTGAGGGCCCAGCTACCACTCATATACTCGCTCTCCTAGATAATACATGTCATAGAACATGCCGGCAAGAAGGAGACGCCTATGCTAAGAAACAATGTCGGCTTGAATGAAATTAGGGAAGTCAGCAGCATCTCCCCAAGGGTATTAGACTACCTGTGTAAGAAGTGAGAGAATAAAAATAAAAAAAAAAAGAAGAAAGAAGACGAAAGAAACAAAAAAAGGGGAAAGAGAGCAGAAAATAAAAACAATTTGATACATGTTCCCACTTTAAACCATTCAACATGTTGTCTAAAGATTTCAAGTTCTGGATAGGTGTGGGCATACTTCTTCGTATACCACCAGGCACGACTTTGAGGTAGTGTAGTCACGGTGATCCCGCCCGAAAGCCGGACAAGGAAGGCATAGGAAGAACATAATGCTCACAAGCCCAAATATGTTCCATGTAACAGTCAGTTAGTCAAATGAGCATGTAATAGACATATAAATAGGAAGGACAATGGGTTTTTCATACCTCAATAGCCCTCATATAGACCACCTTCAGCTGCGCACCTCGGACACAGAGATCCATGCCATAGTAGAGATAAGCGAGCACAGTGCAACCCCAATTAAACTGTCTGGTAGCGTCCATGTCCAAAAGGGGAGGAAGAAGTGCCAAATCGACATCATTGTCGTAGTTAGTGAAAAGAGTAGTCGCCAGCAGATGAAATAGATAAGCCTTGGAAATAACATCCACATCCATTTCCTCAACTTGCTCTCGAGGCATCTCCCTATAATGAGAGTAGATGCTTTCATATCGGACTCTCCAATCTGAAATAATGGGCTCCATGCCATTGGTAGCTCGAAGACTGGCTTCCAAACTCTGATCATCCAAAGTGTGTAGTCTATCATTAGACCTCCTGTCGAACGACAATCCAATAATGGCAGCGAAATCCACCAGAGTGATACTCATCTCATTGAAGGTGAGATGAAATGTATGTGTGGAATCCATCCATCACTCTAACAATGCTAAAAGGCTAGCCGATAAAATCTTTTCGGGCCGCCGAGGTAAAGTATCCACAAAATGACCAAAGCCTGCCTCACAAACACAGGCATGCGCCTCACAAAATGACGAAAGCCGTTGAGGTCAAACCCTTCGCTTGCAGCGTATGCATTACTGTTGGATTTCCCGCAGTAGATAAAAGTCCAAGTAAGTATGTTGGTATTTTGATTGAAACACTTAACATCACATTTGATGCAGAATAAAACAAATGAGGGAAGAAATGGTGCAAAAGGGAGAGAAAGCAACACCAAATGCAACAAGGCAGAAACGACAGACGCATAAAAGAAAAACTGGTGCACATCAGATGTGTTTGGCATAAAGATGATGCTTAAGGAACAAGAAACAGGCGTAGCTTCCTAGCTAGAGAAGCACGGAACTAATTCACCAAGGGCAAGGCAACTGGCGCATGCTAGAAACGATAGGTGCCCACCACATTCGTCTAGTGCACAGATTGACCAAATGATGCCCAACAACCAGCACAATTTGCTAATCAACAAGCACATGCCTGTATGATCTGGTGCACACTAGTTCATATTGGCTTATGCCAGTTCGAGTCGTCATGAACCTAGAATGCCTAGATTAAAGTTTTGGTGAAATCTATCCTATTTTTTTGAATTATAACCTAATAATCATGCTTTTCTAGTGAAAATAATGTAGGAAATGTAAAAGGAAGGCATCAGATTACCTCAGTCACCCCCCAACACAAGTGATTAGGCAAATCGTGTTACAGATGAACATTGATACCCGCATCTGGGATAAGCTCTCATAAACACATGCCGTGGGTCAAATCTCTAGTCATGGGATTGATTACTATGTTGCCGAGAAGCCAATATGTAGTGCCTTCAATAGCCATGTAGAGAGTCGAAGAAAGTGAGAGAACCAAAAGTTAGAGAGAGTTTGAAAATTGAAAATAAAGAGAAAAGTGAACTTTTGATCTCTTTTCTAGCTTTTGCAATGGTTAATGGACGAAAAGCCCAATATCAGCCCATAAGTCCAGTTTGATCACGTGACTTGATATTGGCGTATATTTCACATACATCACTAGCAGTTTATCAACGGACAAGATAAGAGCTGCTTGTTGACAACTGCAGGTAAGTATACCCTACCTCGTTGAGCGTGAAATAAAATAATTTTCAATAAATAAATGAAGGATAAGAATGGAAATTTTGAAAAAGATATATATAAATTCTCCTTTTCACACATGTGCACAAGCATATCAATTTTGCAAGGTAAAATATTTTTTTTTAAATACCTTGATTTGTGCATCAGTCTATAATTTTTGTACCACTTATGATAAATTTTTAGCAAAATTTAAGTGGTTTACATATGCACACATGCTTGAATCCGCAATGGCATTGTAGTTAATATCACTTCACAAACACGCGCATGCTTCCCCAGGCTTAATCGTGGGATCTTTAACTGTATACAGCCATAAAATTTTCTTTTTTCTATATGACAAAATTTGGTTTTTACAGAAATTCCTTAGCAAAGTTAATGCGATAATTGATTGCCCTCAAGCAAGAAAATTTCCAAAGAAATTCAATACACCAAAGTCATCCATCGTGACGCACCTCGCATAGCGAGGATTTTAAATCTAGCCGTCCAGCAGATGCACCTCGTGCAGTGAAGATTTTCAATCCAGTCGTCCAGTGTGACGCACCTCACGCAGTGAGGATTTTCAACCAAGTTGTCCAACATGACGTGCCTCGTGAAATGAGGATTCTCAATTAAGTGATCCAACATGACACACCTTGCACAGCGAACATCTTTAGTCAAGCCGTCCAATGAACGCGCCTTGCGCAACGAGGATCTCCAATCTAGTCGTCCAATGTGATACACCTCATGTAGTGAGGATTTTTAATCTAGTCGTCCAGCATGACGCACCTCGCGCAGCAAGGATTCTCAGCTTAGTGCTCTAGTGTGACGCGCTTTGCGCAATGAGGATTTTCAATTAATTCATCCAACATAACGCACCTCGCGCTGCGAGGATCTTTAGTCAAGTTGTCTAGTGGATGCACCTCGTGCAGTGAGGATTTTCAATCTAGTCATTTAGCGGATGCACCTTACACAGCGAGAATTTTCAATCTATTCATCTAGCAGATTCACCTAATGCAACGAGGATTTTCAATCTAGTTGTCCAACGTGACACATCTTGTGCAACAAGGATCTTTAGTCAAGTCGTCCAGGGTGATGCGCCTTGAGCAGTGAGTATTTTCAATCAAGTCATACAGCATGACGCACCTCCTTGAATGGGGAATTTTAAAAATGGGTCGATTGGAATATCACACCCATTCATCTGTTGAAGTCATCCCGCGTGATGCATCCATGTGGCCACCCGTATGTCGCATTTCATTTCGCTTTCCATTATTCGAAAGGACAACTTCTAGAAGAGGAGCATGATCATCAAATCACCAATAAAGTTGGCATGCCACAATCACAAAAGCCGTTCGAAGAGCACAAGCTAGGTAAGTATAATTACTACTTATACGTCTACTTTATATTTGATAAAATCTTGCTTAAAAAGTAAAATATTATCAAAATGAGGGAACCTGTAGATGCTCAATTTTTGCCCAAAAATAGACTCAGTGATGATAACTTTTATTGCTAAAGAAGGGGTTGAAGAACCCGAAGAACTTGATCCCGAGGTGATAATCCGAGTTTAGAAAATGCAACCCTTAGTACATCTTTCACCTTTTTAGCAAAACGGGGCCTATAAGCGCATCTTGTGTTTGCCCATGATGCACCTCAGTGTCCCACAGCATTATGTGCATCACCCAAATCAATTTCATGAAAATCATATCGATTTGCTAGTGGAGCCCTCAGTGGCCCTAATGGGGCCCACTTGTGTGGGCCATTAGTGATCCTTAGGGGGTCGATCAGTGGTGATGACATTTCTCATAATAAAATGAGTTAAAAATGTCCGAGTGATTTGATTCTTGAACTAGGTATCCTAGGAGAAGAAATTAAATCCATTAAATCGTTTTCACTTTTTCGAGGTTCGTGCGAAAATGGGGCTCAAAAATAAATCATAGGTTAACCTGGATGAATTTGTATGACTTATGCCGATACACGTACCATACGAACTGATTTTGTGAAAAATAAAAAATTGAGTCGTTTGTGGGGCCCACCAATGGCGTCCACATGCCGCATAGGGATTGAATAGTGTTATTTTTACCCATTTGCCTATAAATACTAACTTAAGCTTAGGGTTAGAGATGGATTTTTGGTGATAAAAAACTTAGAGGAAAAATGAGAACACAAACCTAAAAACACAAAATCAAAACCAAAATAGAAACAAACAAAAAATAACGAAAAAATACATCCTTCAATCAACTTCCTCATAAAAAAACTTAAGAATTTTGTTAGATTACAAGCAAGATAAGGTAACCATCACGAAGCTAGTGTGTCATAGATACATAAACATTTCTAGAAACACCAAGTCAACAACACAGAGTCGAATCATCAAGACGAGATCAAGTGTTCTTGAGGTGTTCTTCACCAAACATCAACCAAATCAACATTTATCTTCGCAATCAGGTAATTGAGAGTCTAAACTTCATCTCTTTAATATTTTTATTTCATATTAGTGTTAAATCGTTAAAAATTGAGTTAATTGTGAGAGGAACCCACAAAAACTCGATTTTCTTAAAATCTGCAGCTTTCTAGGCCAACTTGGCACAAGAAAATCGCAACTGATGCAAGGAAGTTGCATCTGGCGCAAGACAGATGTAAGAGAGTTGCACCAGTTGCAATTGACTCATGTCTATTGAGCCTAGAAATCTCCAAATTTCTTATTTTGGTTTGTTTTCAATCTAATGATATTTATGGACTCTAGTTACCCTGGTATAGGGTCAAAATCACTTCCATTGGTGTGAAATCATTAACTTAGAAGCTGGAATTAATTAAAATTTGATCATTTACAAGAGGAACCCGCAAAAATCTAGTTTTACATAAATCTGCAGATTTTTAGTTTGAACTGGCGCCAGTCAGGAGAAACTGGTGCAGGGATGTCAAATCTGGTGCAAGCCAAATGGCAATTGCCCTGCGTAAGTTCCAATTAAATTGAGTCAGTTAAACTTAGAAATCTCTAGATTTCTATGCCATATTCATCATCAATTTTCTAGTGATTATAGACTTTGTTTACCTTGAAAGAGGACTCAATTCACTTCCAGTGGTGTTAGTCTATAAGTTCCAGAAGAAAAACAACTTAAAAAACATCGAATTGTACCTAGATTCTGAGATCAAGTGGGTTAAAGCCTAAGGGTTGAAAATCCATATTTGATCTGGATGAGCACGTTAATGATTCTGATGAGTATTTCTTATTGGGATTTGTGAATTTTGCTCATCTAACAAGATGAACATTGTAATCATAAGCTTGAAATAACGTTAAAATCATTATATTTTATTTTCTAGTATTTATTTTATACATATTTAATTATCTCATTATATATATATACATACATACATATATTGTTTATTTAATTTTCTGTCATTTTATGATTTTGACATTAACTAACATTCTGACTTTTTTTATCTTGAATAATTAACAATATTATGGAACTAATATTTGTGTTTTAATGTTCTTTGATTGATATTTGCATGAATCATGTTGTTTGGACGTTTGTATGTGATTTAATTGTCAATTTGGTATGTTTGATATTCTGAGTTTGACATAATTTATTTGAATGTGGTTTGTAAATTATTATTTAAAGGAGTTGTATTATGATTTATGTAATTTGTAGAGGATTCAAAAGAATCCTCATTCTGATTGGATTGTAATAACTTAAATGTAATTTCATCTAGTATGTGATTATTATGTGTGGATTGTAATAATTTTAATTAGTATAATTGGTATATTTATTAATTAAAATGAGAATATGTAAGGGTAATGGGTAGAATGTATTTTAGAAGATGGTTTGTAACTCTTTTCTCCTCCCTCCTTCTTTGTGGATGTTTAATTTTGAAGCTGAATGAATGTGTTAATTGTAATAATTTGCTAATTTGACATATTTTCAAAAATTGCATAAAAAATATTTTTACATCTCAATTTAGATTAATACTACAATTAATAAATAATAAATATTTCAGAGGTCGGTTTAGATCGGACAGAATGGGTGCATAACATCTTTCTATTTCCGTACCCAACTACCGGATTCACTCTGGTTAAAACCGAATTAATTAGTTCCAAAAAATTAATTAATCTGAGAAATTTTTTTTCTAATTTAGAAAAATAGGGTGGCGACTCTAAACAATTTTTAAAACCTTACTAAAATAAGGAAACCCCTTCTGAGGATTAAAATGAGATTGGATAAAATAATTTTTAAGAGTTAAAGTGAACCAAACCCGTTTGATTCGGGTTACTCGAGAAACTCTTGAGAAAACCATAAGACGCTATACGAAATCTACATCGTCCTCGAAATTGAGAAATCAATTAATTAAAAAACTAACCTAATTAACAAACTGAACTAAGTAATAAACTAATTAATAAACTAACTATCCTAAAAAAACATTTTTATTAACAACCACATTAATAAATTGTAATAACAATGTTTTTTCTTCTAGCTCTAACCAATTATATTAGTAACAAAATTTCCAAACCAATTAATTAAAAACTAACCTAATTAATATACTAAACTAATTAACAAACTAAGAATCCTAAAAACAATTTTCATTAACAAACACATGCATTAACAAACACATCTTATTAACAAACTAATATCTAAAAAAAACAAAAAAACAAAAAACTAATTCATTATTAGTTCAAAGTTAGAATTTTTTATATAAGAAAAAACATAAAAAACAATATAAAACAAACCATCTTATTAACAAACTAATATCTAAAAAATAACAAAATATAACAAAAAACAACAAACTAATTCATTATTACTTCAAAGTCAAAATTTTTGACATACAAAAAGCAAACAACAAAATATAAAAAAGAATATAAACAAGAATAAAATCAAAATAAACAAACAACAAACAAAACAACCAAAATAAACAAACAATCAACTAACCAAAAATAAAAAATTAAAATGCAAATAAAAAATGTAAAAATGTTAATGGTGATTAATTAACGAAAATAAAAAAGAACAAAATATACATCACCTAACTATGGCGCCCAAGACGGCAGTGGTGGCAGGCTAGACCAGCGACACTGTTGATCGAATTCGGAGTGAGACACAGGGAGAGAGACGACAGAGAGCGAGAGAGAGGAGACAAAGGGAGAGAGGCGTAAATCAATCTCGTGCGAGAGAAGAAGCTGACTAAATTGCCAGTAAAAATTTAACTACCTGCTAGACCATTTGTAACGGACTAATTTTTTGGTACTGTCTAGTGATTCACCGGTTCGTGAATAGTACCACCGGTCCAGAACTTGGTATTATTTTAGTCTGAAAAAATTACTACATGTGTCTATTGTCTTATTAAATATTTTTTGAGCATGTTTGCATGATTTAGGTAGGTAGAGAATATTTCATGAATATTTTCAGAGAGTTGCGGCAACTTATGAATATTATTTTCTAGCGAATTTTGGCAACTCGTGAATATTAATTTTTAGTTTGGTATATTGAGGAAATAGATGAGAAAATATTTATGTGGAGTTAATTTAATTAATTAGTGCAGTTATGTAATATTTGAAAGTTAATTATTTGAGAAATATTTAAAGCCATTGGATGAGATTACCTAAAGACTCCATCTTAGCCATTGATTTAGCATAAAATGGAGAAGCAAAGTTTGACTTTGCTACTTAATGGATTATCACCATTTCATCTACACCTTCTCTCTCCTCTCTTCTCTATCACCCACGCCATTTCTCCCTTCTTCTTCCTCCTCCATTTCATTCATTTTTACTCCACAAATCAACATAAAACCACCTAATTAAATCAAAGAAAAGCAATTCATCTCTAAGAACTAAGTAATTAGAGTTGAAATTGGGGATTAAAAGCATGGAGAATTCAAGTTGCCATTGAAAGAGGTAAGTTGTAAAATTTGAATTTTATGATTTAATGGGTAGAATTCAAGGACTAGGGATGCAATAGATGCATTAATTCATGCTCCATTCCTTTTCTTTGTTAATTTTGATTTTAATGTGAATATTTTCCTATTTTGAAGAGATTGGAGAACCTTCAAACAAAGGGAAAGGGAAGGCTTAGAGTGAAGTCTTCTAAGCTTTTTAAAGCTTAATTTGAA
>CANUEP010067607.1:0-21776 GCA_947857235.1 Jatropha podagrica | reverse complement strand
GAGAAATTGTAGAGGAAAATATACTTTTTTTCTTTTTTTACACCTTCATATGTATAGGTACAGAGGTATTTATATACTTTCTAATCTAACAAAGTGATAAAGATAAAATCTATTTAACCTTATCTCTAACTCTAACAAAGTTATAAAGATAAATCTATTTAACCTTATCTCTAATCTAACAAAGTGATAAAGATAAATCTGTTACAATGATAATTATCTTCTAAAAATAAATTAATTCTAATATTATAACATGGTAAAATTGTTCTGGCTAACATGTTACAACTGTGTTTCAAAATATAGAACAAGAAAAAAAAATCGTAGCTATTAGACAAAAAAAAAAACGTGATGCTAAACATGGGACGAGAGAGAGATGGATGGTACTGATAATATCTTTGATAATAATTTGATATCAAGCATCAAATCAGGGGAACAAATAATACCATCTTCTACATCCGATTCGGCCAGTTCCGTCATCCACAATGAAACTGACATCGGTAACCTTGACAGCTTTATCAAACACCATTCCAACCACTGTAATCTAGAACAACAAGATGTCAAAAAGATCACTTAATCCTCCTTTCAAAGAGAATAGAGTCTGTTTCGTTTTTTTTTTTTCAAAATTCGTGCAATTTTCAGTTGAAAAAAAAGGGCAATAGTGAACTGTGAAAATATCTGAAAATTGTTACTATGACGAAATTTGACTTCTCATCACCACTATGAGAAGCTTGACTTATCTGCTTCACTGTCAATGGCACCAGACCCTGAGAATCGCAACCCTAAAACCAAAGCGATTACAGCAAGATTCCAAAACAAACCCTTTTTGCAGGCCAAGAGAATAAACAGTGAAAAACATCCATAAAAAGTGACAAACACACAAACAGAGATACAGATATTTAATTTCCAAATATGGAGGTTACATTAGACAGAAATCAGCCCATCTTCTTCTATTATGTAGAGAACAAAAAGACCATCACCTCCTCTGTTTAAATATGCATTCGTTTTATGTTGCTTTGTTTTACTCAAATTAACTGAATTGGCTAAACGATCATACTTGAATTACACTTTTTTGGGCTTACATCTTTTTAAATTTTTTAATTAAAATAAATTTATAAATCTAAGGTCATGTTTGGTATAATGTAATCAACCATGTAATGTAATAGGGATTATATTACATAATTAATTACATTTTTTGATTAGACATTTTCTACATAATGTAATATAATTGAGATTACATGTATAATATTCATCACTTAATTTGATATAATATTCATTACATAAAAAAACACATGTATTGCTCATTACATCAAGCATATGTAATACCAATTACATCAAGTTACCTTAATAAAAATTTTACTATTCAAGGCTATATAACACTACCACATCACCACCATAACCACCACCCCTCCACCATAACGCCACCACTACTGCCACCACTTAACCACTACCACCACTATCGCTCCACCACCACCATCATTGCCACCACTCCACCATTGCCACAACCACTATTGCTCCATGACCACCATCACCACCTCAACTACCACCACCACCCTCATTGCCACCTAAATCGCCACCGCCACTACTGAGCCACTACCTCAACCACCATCACTCTTCAACCTCAACCACCACTGCCACTGCTCCACCATATCACCACTATATTACCATTGCTCCACACCATCACCACAAGCGCTCTATAACCACCAACGATCTACAACCACCACCACATCAACCACCATCATCACCACCACAACCATCACTTTGCGTTGTTGTCGCCATCACCTCAATCACTTTGCCACAACCACCACTCTATCACTACCACTACCACCACATAATAAAAATTATATTTTGATGTTTAAGATGCAATATAAAATAAAACTATATTTTATTATAAGAATGAGAGTAATTGAACAAAAAATCACTAAAAAGATCAAAATAATTATAATTTTATATTGTAATTTAATTTATTCAATAAAAATATATAAAAAAAGTTAATTTTTAATGACTTAATTAAATTTTATTTTGTTATATTATATTAAGGGTGAGCACTTGATTCAGTCTTCGGTTAATTTGATTAATTCAGTCTTCGGTTAATTTGATTAATTCAGTTTATTAGGCAAATTTGAGTGTGACTCGCAAATGTTGCAGAAGGGTTACACAAATGTTGTCTTTGAGTGTGACTCGCAAATTCTAGTTCAAGCTATGCAGAGGAGGACCCAAGATAACTCTTATTTAGGTAGTCTAGTTTTAGACTGTTAACTTTTAATACAAGAACTTGCTTACTATTCTCTGTGTTTTGCCAAACGATCAGCGAATAGAGTTGCCTATCTACTAGCAACTAATGCCTATTCTGTATCTGGTCTAAAGGAATGAAGTCCTGTCCCTCCCAGTTTCATTCTTGATGCTTTGTTATTTGATTTACAGCAATGAATATCATTCCTTTCGAAAAAAAATTAAAGTCAAATTCTTATTTTCTTTTCAAATTGGAGAGGCTCAAAATATATAGTCTAAATGAAAAATATAAGTGAAACATTACTTCAAAATTTCCTCCCCTTTTGTAAACAAGGGAAAATACATTTTTTTTTAAATATTTGTCTTTGATTAAAAAAAAAAAAAGAAAAAAATCTCCTATCCAAACAAAGGCTAAATCAACAATCTACTGACCTAGTATAATAAATTGATTGAATAGTTTGATATTTTGGCCTTCTAATTCATAATTAAATATTGTTCTTTCAAGTTTGATCTAAAGAATAATAATGAACGTATAATGGAATTTTCTTTTAACCATTGGGCCATGGTTTAGCAATAAGTTATCATATTCATAGCTAAAAATAACTTTTCCACCAAGGGCTGATCATATTTCAGGAAAACTGATTGAACCAAAGCCGATTTGGTACTTTGATTTGGTTCAATTTTCATTAAGTCCATAACATAAGCCTAAATCTGCTCAAAACAGAAAATCAAATCAAACTGACCTAACCAAATCAGTTCTATTCAGTTTTATACACTAACTGGTTGGTTTGGTTTTACCTCTAAAAAATTTCAGTTCATACTACTTTGGTTCAGTAGTTTGAATCAAGTTGTCCGAATGCTCAACTTACTTCCACCATGATTCGGGTTGATAAGAAATGCTCTAATAATCATACATGAATAATACCATCACAATAATTCGAAGATACATAAAACTTATGGAACAATGAGTTCAAGTAAAACTCCAAAATATAGGGAAAAACTGGCGCAAGATGGAACATGGCTCAATCTGCAACATTTTCCACAACCATATTTCATTACCTCGGAACGGAAGCTGGTCAGAAAGTTGAGCCATTAAAGCCAAAGAATGATCGCTGCACAAAATAAAAAGGTCAAGATAAGTGGAACAAAATTTTATATCATCAGCATCGGAAAAACTTATATGCTGATAAACTTCTGCTCTTTCTTCACCAGGATAATTCAATTTTCATGGGTAAATTGGAAAAGAAGAAAAAGAAAAAACATAGGAAGAAGGCTTCATAATGCTTATAGTGAAATACCAACCTGAAAACAAGAAGTAAATAAAAGTTGGCTCACAACTTACTCTCAATTTCATTGACTCACTAAACTTCATTATGCATCAACAAAGTTATTTCGTTTGAAAAAGTCAGTACTGCTAGATTTTGATAGCATTCGGATGTATTTTTGACATGATATAAAGTTAAATTATCAAGTTCTATTCCACAGCTAAAGTCAGTAAGTCACACTGTACTGTATTCTTATTTGGCACATAAAAAGTTCGCCAAAGTTTGACAATGATGACCTTAGAAAATCAAGATCAGAATCAATATTGGGATTTTATCGATACTCCAAATTGCATCTTACTGACTCAGCTATAATTCACTGTTAGTAATGTAAGTTGCAACCATCAGTTGCTCTATGGAAGGTAAAAGAAAAAGTAATCAAATGTTGCTCTATGATGTAGCAGAAGATAATCATAGACTCTGTATCGTAAACGCAAAATCTGGTTGAATACCATTCATCTTATAGATGTGTATACGTGTGGACAATAAATCGATAAACCTTATACTATCCTAAAAGGTAAATAGCAAGATATTATAAAATTTAAGGTGCTCATAGCCAAATGTACCAACACATTTTACAGATCATACAAGCTAATTCATGACAATTGACTGTGAATTCTGAAATTGCTGCAAGCAGCTATAGTTGTTTTGGCAAATCCTTGTCGGAGTAATTTCCTTATGGGAAAATGATTTAGACAAAATATCCACTGCTATGTTACAAAATATTATAAAATAAACCAGCATTCAAAGGTTAACTTCTCTTCTGAAAGTTCTGCAACAAATTGCAAGATTTGTAACATAGAAGATTCATAAAAAACAAGAGGGTCCTATTCATCCAGCGAATCCTTATCCTAGATTTTTGTTCGTGTTGAGTACATGTCCAGCTTCGCCTATTTGCACAACATAAAAGCTAAACAGTTCACCTACATATCAAAATGTCTTTTCCATCTAATTTTACTCAGCAAAATGCTTTACCACATCATCGTAGCAATTACTGTCAATGCCACATAACTCCACATTGCCAACCCACATTATGACTTTCATATTCAACGTATTTACTTCTGTAAGAAAATAAAGAACATAATAAAACCAAACCAGTCATAACAGAAAGGTCATTAATTTACCTCAACATCATAAAATTTGATGTAAAAGCGAGAGCTATCTATGGAGAGCTTTGTCTGGAGTATATCTGCAATAGTTGAACTCAGTTTTCCATTAACACTTTGCCCGAGGCCTCCAATGGAGATTAATTCTCCATATGCAGCTGGTTCTTCAGTCCCAGCAAATGCAATGGGAACACCTCCATTCAGTAAAACCATCACATACTGAACAAGAGAGGAAAAATATATCAATATACAACTGTAGATATATGTATCAAAATTCTAGCAGTGGTATAAACAGGAAGAGAAAGTGTAAAAATAGGGGGAAGAAAGCATATTGGAAAGAGAAAAATGATTTAGACGGGAAACTGGAACTTTGAAATATATATATATATACATATATATTGAAACACTGGATTGTTGTTTTTTAATGCACTTATATTGTATTCCAATGATTTTTTACTGTACATTTGAATAGAGCTATTCAAATCCATTATTTATGAAAATACAAAATAATTGAATATTCCATCCAGACAAAATTCCAAAAAAGAAAAAATAAAAGATAAAAAAATACCTCGACAACAACAATTTGGTAACAATATGACCATATTTATGATAGTTATTTGCTTTATGCTTATCAGATGATATCATATATATGGTATCATCGAACACTAAATAACAATGGTTGACAGAGAAATTTCATCGAACACTAAATAGTCATATATAAGAATTCCAACAAAAAAGCATAGAAGCAAAGAATCGCGAAAAAGGAAGAATGAGGACTCAACGGATTCAGGCTTGCCAATGATTTTAGCAACAGCTTTGGTGGCATCTTTGAGAATATCAGACGTTGTCACTGCATCCACGGGTATGTTGGTGTAGAGATTCAAGGTCGGCATATTTCTGTATCACACTTTCGTTTTCTTCCTCACTTCTTTGGTTTAGTACTCAAAAGTGATAAGGTTGTTAAATCTTAATTCTCAACCGATGGTTTCAATTGTCGAATTTGAAGTTAACAGCTCGTAGCTTAGCATTTCTCCTCTTCAAATACCAAAACGCTTGGGTGAAACTTCTGTTTAAAATTTCTGTTTTTCTTAGAAGTCTCTTTCATCCAAAGTTATTATATACTCCCTCTATTTCCAAATAGTTAGTATGCTTCTATATATTTGTTACATCTGTGGATTTAATCAAAAATAAATTATTGTTTTCATTTTTACCCTTTATATGATAAAAAATAATTAACAAAAAAATTAAAGTCAGTGTTTGGATACTGTAAATTAAAAGTAGTATAGTCAATGCACTTATAATTTAGACAAATTGAATCATTTTCTTAATAGACGTAAAATACTCAAATATAATAAATATTTGAAAATGGAGAGGACGAAATTATATTTATTAATAACCAAATATATAAATTCACCTCATACCGGTCGGAAAGAGTTTTATAAAAAATTTTATTTTAATTCATTAGATACTTTATGAAATCATATTAATTAAACACTTATTTTATAATTGAAAATGTGAAATATTGTTTTAAGAGAATAGGCATGGCAAGTGCAAGGAATAAGAAAAGGGAGCAAAACTCAACAAAACTACCCACACATCAACAGTAAAAGTTATATTAACCACACTTGTTTGCTAGTATAGAGATATATGAAATACTATCAAAATGTATAAGTTTGAGATGTGATTTGGAATTCCACAAAATTTTATGCAATTTATTTAAAAATTTAAAATATTGTGTTTGGAACGAAAAAATTATAAATTTAAATTCTACAAATTGAATTCTATAAAATTGAGTATATCTAACTCAAATTCTATTAAAATTAAAAGAATTTATAAATGAATTGCATAAAATTGATCATTGAAATATTTACTGACAGATTATCCTTCATTATAAACTCAATTATTTTTACTTTGTTTTTTCTTTTATTTATTTTCTTCGAAAAATTTCAAACTATAACAACATTATTTTTTTTAATCCAACAATAATGTTAATTTATATTTTTAAATTTATATTTTTTACTTTCTTTTAGAAAATTTCAAATCAGTAATGACGTTTTTTTAAGTCTAGTAATAACATTAGTTATTGTTATTATAAAATTATAAAAATTGAGTATCAATAATTATTTTCAAATGCAATTAAAAGCAATAGTAACATTCTTAATATTTTTTATCTTCCAAATTAATTACTTAAATCAATAAAAAATTTTACCTAAATTAAAAATAATTATTATGATGAATGTTACTGCTTATATAATTAATTAATTAACGTGGAATATTAGTGTAATTATTTAAACAAAATTTATTATTTATATTTTAATAAATAAATGACAAGTTACTATATTGTGCATAATAAATATAATTAGTATTTGGCATTCACTTTTGTTAAATTATTATGTGAATGTTGCTATAAAAAATAATAAATAAATAAATTTTCATCTAAGAATTTATTCCAAATAAAATTTTGTAAAATTCAATTGAATTTCTTATTTTAAATTATTGCATAGCAAACATGAAAAATTCATTTAATAAATTTTATTTGAAATTCATTTATAAATAAATTCTACGATCATAATTCATTTGTTCTAAACTCACTATAAAAGTACAATTAGATTTCCTATAAGATTTGAAATTAAGGCATCTAACCATTAATTGATACAATATTTAGAAATAAGACCAAAATAGAACAAAATTTTCAAGATATGAATCCAATATCACAAATATAATTGATAAGTTGAACATTTGGCTATTACTTCCTATTTTTATCTCCACAAAAACACCCGATTTACATTATTTAAATCATTGCTACATAATCATCAAATCCCAATAAATATCAAATTAATAAAAAAAATGTAATGACGTTGTCAAAGCCACTTTTATTAATGAAGAGTTAATAGTTTTATTACAAAATTTCTCTTTATTTCATTTCACCTCCTCACTGTCAAAAATAGTTCGATCATGGCTTAGAAAATAAAGAATATTTTTTTATAAAAAATAAAATAAAATAACCATATGTCATGCACTTCTACACACTTAATTGGATCGAATTTTGTTATTGAAAACTTATTAAATAATAACTTTCAAATTCACGGAATTAAAAATGTGCAATCTTTATTCGTTTGCTTTGCTCTTTTTCTTGGGATACATTTGGCATTGAGCTCCAACTTTGTTTAGAGACATTTTCGCCACTATTAATCGATTCTCAGTGTAGCAAATCCACCATCGATTCTCAGATAAACTTTTTTCGCAAAATTATAAATTTGAAAGATATAAAATTTTTAAAAAAATTCCAAATAGATTTTTAGTTAGTTTCTCTTTCATCTTTATCTCGATCAACATTATATTCCTCGTATCTGCACTTACACACATACGACATGTATTGGTAACATAATAAAGGAAATATTATTAAAGAGGAGAAAAGTCACGGAATGCAAAAAAAAAAAAAAAAGACCATAAAAGATTACACAAAAAAGTTAAAAAATTTGAAAAAGAAAAAAAAAATATCAAAGAGTTAACATTACCTTAATTGAAGAAAAAAGCAATGGTATATCTGAATTTGACATAAATATATATATAAAATAAAGAAAGAAAGCAATAATCAAAACTCAAAGAATTAAAAAGCAACAAAAGAGAAAAAAAGAAGACACCACTCTAAAGGAACATCATTAGAATTGAAGTACATAGAGATTGGTATAAGTATATTGTCATGACCCGTTTTCATAAGCTAGACCGACACTAAAATCCAAGTAAACATAAGGCTACCGAAACTTGTAGAATGCGTAAGAACTACTAAGCCCAGATGACCCAATTAAGAATTCACCTATTCACATATCAATAGCATTTTAAAGGCACATATAGTTTATAATCATGCATCATATGAAGCCCAAGTCCACATTTCATAACAAAATGTACAAGTGCCATGATTTGCACAATTTACAGGGATAATAGTAAAATTAATATGAATAACATATTTGGCCCATAGTATGTAAATATAATCAATAATCATAATCGAGTCGATCCATGACACTATCAAACCACATCGTCATAAAATATGAACTTGTTCCTTCACAAGAACCAACATAGATTTTAAATTTATACAAGAGTATTTGAGTAGACAACTCTCCCATCCACACCTAACTAATCTTAAACTAATTACATGGGTTGGATTACTTTTACATAATTTATAAACAGATTTTTAATACAACGGGAATTTCAAAAACAGTTAAATCTACATTAAGGCTCTGCTGAGTAAGGTGAACAGAGCTATTTGTCAAATGAGAAAAAGAGTTTCTTCCTGAAAAATTTAAATACAACGGAAATGAGTATAAAACTCAGTAAATAATAATATATAATATTAAACTCAAATAATCAAGTAATATGTCCTTAGACTCTTCTAATTGAGCATTTATCAGTTATTCGATGTCAATCATAGCATCTACAAATAATAGCAACCATAATGCATTCCAAGTGGTCGCTAATCAGTGGAATCAACTTAATAAGATCATGCTCACCTTCAAGCATGCTTTAATGTTAACGATATAATCTCATGGTCCTATGATTTATGTACCCAAGGAGCCCATACTAGTTCAAGCAAAAATAGAGTCAGATATATAAATTTTTCATAAAATATTTTTTCATGATAAATATTATATCCGAGGTATACAAGGAGGGCGTTACACCCACCCCTTATGGCCCATTATTGGCATTCTCGTTATGCTTATACTCTCAATTTTCTGTAATCCATATCATCCCAACTCCTACACAACAATCACATTACATTAAATACAAAGCATCCAATCACTAAATTTGTTAATGCATATCCATATATATATATGGTATATTTATTTAAATACTCGAAAATAAATAAATGCAAGATTTAAAAATAATTATGCATCCATGCATTTGATAAAATATTATATATTATTACTCATAGAGAGATCCGAAAATCTTAGCCTTGTTGAGCACCAGGAGCAGAGGAAGAAGAAGAATAAGCTTAAATAAATAATTGTTTCTACTTATTCATAGAATTTGGATTCCTATACCTAGAATAATAGTCTAAAAATTCTACGAAAAAATTCAACGGAATTTCCCCTAAAAGTTTCACTTTTCTCCTGATAAAATATCCACAGTTCATACTAATATATAAAGCCATCCATCGGCAACATCCAGATCAATAAAATTCGTCTGTCGTTAACAGTATTCACCAGTGTCTCACCCATAATATCCAACTCTATAATTTGATTTACACAACATTAATATCAATAATTTTCAATCTTCAGATACCCACGCACATATATACCAAGTGGACTCTAAAATTAATAACCAAGTACAACCCGTTAATATAAATATTATATACTATAAAGCTTAATTTTATTCATAAAATACAAAAAATATTTTATTTATATACAAGGCTATCTAAAATATTTAATTTTTATTATTTCATTATATGTACTTTGATAATTAATCAATATTAGTTTGCTAAGATCATAAAATCTACCTACATGTCACATTTCTTTGATTTTTAGCTTCAAAGCTGAATTTCTAAATTTATGTCGAATAATTGTTCAAAGGTTAAACAAACTCAGATTGCAAAACTAATTACATTTCTATAATTTACATAAATGGGCAACATTTTGCCTCTCTAGAACTCCGATCATCGGAACTACCGTCGGCCATCGGCACCGCCACTGTACATGGTGGCTAAAGTGGCGGCAAGTCCAAAATAAAGTGATCTCACCACCAATTTGCTCCAAATTTAATGTAGTGTCTCAATTTGAGGTCAATTTCTAGTAATTAAATCAATTTAATCTAAATCTCTGAATTTAATCATTTTAATACGTAAGTTCTAAACCCTTTAAAACTTCATTCAAGGATCAAATTAATTAAATATCAACTAACTAAGAGGGTTAAAGGTTAGTTTTCGACTAACCTGAGCGAAGGAAGTCGCTGGAGTAGCTCGTGGTTGCCGAAAAATCAAGAGGCAGTGGAATTGTTGATGAAATGAAAAGAGAGAGGGAGAGAATATCGTGGAAGAGAAAGAAAATAGAAAGAATGAAGAAAAAGGAATATAAAGAAAAAGAATAATAATGAAAAAGCGTAGGGAAAAGGGTCACGTGGGTCTTGGGTAGTCTAGGACTTTCTTTTCTTTTTTTATATTATTAATATTATTACTTTTATTAGTCAACAACTTCATCATGAAATTGATTTAGATCCACTTAAGATTTGGTTTGATTTACTTAGTTTCCCATTGCAATGAGGACTAGAGTTGACTTTAGTGCAACATTTCATCCTCAAACTAATGATCAGTCAAAAGGACTATACAGATCTTAAAAGATATGCTTAGGATGTGCGTATTGAATTTTGGAGGACACTAGGACACTCATCTTTCCTTGGTGAGTTAAGATACAACAACAATATCAAGGTTTAGTTCTTTTTTTCATGAATAAGAGTTCGACTTTGTTTTGGGTTAATTTGTTGTTAATGCTTACTACGTCTTTTGGAGCCTTAAGCTAACCTAAGTTTTAATACTTTTTTGGTCTATAGTTTTGTATCATGACATTAAAATCTAACCTTATTGCACTTGTTATTAGTGCAAGGATGCTAAAACTATCTTCTTACCATCCTTCATGAAAAGAATAGGTGTTTTTGAACTCGTTATAACTAGCCTTTCTATCATATTGTTATGGCCTCGCCGACAATAAATAGCTAAACTCATAGATACTATATTACAAACCACCTTATCTTTATATGGTTTTCCTATAGAGAATGGCAAATGTTCTCACATTGTCCCTCATCATATTGGGCTTTTGTACTCTAGGCACGTATAACCACCAATATCTCGCTTATATCAGCATACTCCACCTCCTTTCTCTTCTTCTATGTTTCCCTTTACAACTCCTTTTCCTCATACTCATTCTCACTCTATTGCTCTTCTTGTAGCTTCCTTAACACCATGACTCTTTTATTTGCACATTGAAAAGTAATATTTCCATGACAATGCTTTTAAAGCACTAGATCTTCCTATTCCTTTTGGGATGAGTGAATTCTCTCACATTTCTTTACTTTTGGATGGCCACTATGGCATGGATTAAACTATATCACTTTTCTAATGGCTTTACACTTCCCTTTAGATTGGAACTAAGTAAAGTTTTATTGGTGTCGATTGTTTTGGTAATGAAATGCTTTGGCATATTGAATTTGAACCTTCCACTTTTTTACCTCTTCACCTTAATTGCAAGTTTGATCACATCTTCTAAGAATACACAATTTTACAACTCGACAATGTTAGCAATTTCATAATTAGGCCTACCTGAAAAACAAACAATGTGTTGCCCTTGTAGTTCACACCAATCACATCTCATCATAAACATCTCAAACTCTTGCATAGTCTTCACCACATGTTGACTTGTTTGAAGATTTGAAGCTTGATGTATAACTATCGCTTATATTATTTAAGTACAGAACGTCTTTCCATTAACCGCTTCATCTCACACCAAGAGATAACCTCCTCAAAACTATCATGTCTATGTTTAGCTCCAATATTCTCCCGCCATAGATTTGCATAATCTATGTACTCAAATCGTAGCCAATTTAAATTTTTTAACTTCAATGTAACATTAGCATTCAAAGATTTTATCCACACACTATACCTTTTTTAAATGCTCTTTTGGAGAATTAGTGCCTTTAAATGTAGGATTTTCATCTTGATTCCTTCATTAAATTTGTTTGACCTCCTTTTTTAGATAACTCATCCATGCCATCTTCAACATTAAGGTCATTATCATAATTTCAAATAACTCATCCTTGTGCTTCGCACCCTCATGGTATTTGAAGAATCAATCTAGCCAAGGGTTGAGTGATTTGTCCCAATTAATGTCTTGTCTTTCCTTATTGCCTTAAACGATGGACTTGATCCAAGCTCATGCCTTTAAAAACATTGGTTCGAGCATCATCTCCACTTGAATTTTTTTTTCTTTTGTTGCAACCTCTACACACTCAATTCACATATTTGATACTAAAGTAATGCACCCAGGATTGTTGGTTGTAAAGAAAATAAGATAAACAGAGAATTTTATCCATAAGAAATTTAATTACATGTCTTATTTGTAAATGTAAATTCAATGAAATACCTACCTAAAAAATCTATTTGTAAATGCGTCTTTACATTTTCTAATTGATTATAAATTTGTCTCAAACATTTAGCTTTACTAACATGTACTATGATTTTCATGAAAATGTTGCATATTTTTATAAACACTATCAATATTAATTAAATTTCATTTAAAAATAATCAATTCCGTAAATTGAAAATATTAAAGAGTTTCAAGCTATTCAACCATTGATAGAGAGAAGAAAAAGAAATCTG
This sequence comes from Jatropha podagrica, assembly GCA_947857235.1. Taxonomy (NCBI): domain Eukaryota; kingdom Viridiplantae; phylum Streptophyta; class Magnoliopsida; order Malpighiales; family Euphorbiaceae; genus Jatropha; species Jatropha podagrica. The sequence continues at coordinate 8,760 of CANUEP010067607.1, read as the reverse complement.
GAAAATTCTCTTGTATTCGATAATTTATACAGTACATAGTGCTTTATATTTATACAAGCTGAAATAGAAGGATAACTAGCTAAGTGGGTTGATGAGCTATCAGTGATGAGTTATTGACTAAATCTAAAAGAGCTAAAAAAAGATTAACGAGTAAAACAGTAAAAGAAAAAAAACGCTTAACACCCCCCCATCCTTAAGATGGAGTTGGAGAAAAGTCTATCAGCCCCTATCTTGGACAAAAGAATAATGAACTGGTAAGAGGGTAATGGCTTTCTGAAGATATATGCTTGTTGTTGTTTGGTGGACAAGTGGAGAGTAGAAATGAATCCTTCTTATAGCTTTTGTCACAAAATATGGCAGTCAATATTTATGTGTTTCGTGTGCTCATGAAACATAGGTTTAGTAGCTATATGTAAGGCTGCCTGGTTGTCACAATGGAGATTAATAGGTAATTGCAATAGGACTTGCAAATCTCTTAATATGTATGCTATTCATTGCAATTACAGTAGATGCCATACTCTGGTACTCAACTTCAGTAGATGATTTGCTAATGATTGGTTGCTTTTTAGACTTTCAAAAGATCAAGGAAGGCCTTAGGAATACGTAATGTCATGTTAAAGATCATCTGGTAGTAGGACATGTAGCCCAATCTGCATCACAAAAGGCTATTAGTTGTAAAGTATTATTGGTAGGAAAGAATAACCTTTAATGTATTTTAAAACATGATGGGTTGCCTTTAAATGAGAAGTACAGGGAGTTGGCATGTACTGGGCTTAGTTGCTGGACTGCAAATGTTATATCAGGCCTAATGAGAGCCAAATAAAACAATCTTCCTATTAACCGTTTGTAGGGATTAGGTGTGGGAATAGGTGATCTCGTATCAAGAGCAAGTTTAAGGCCCTGTATAGTTGATGTAGACACTGAATTACATTCTTGAAGTCCTGCATCAATGAGCATATCTTGAATGCACTTCTTTTGAGACACATACATATCCATATCTGATCGTGTAATTTCAAAACCTGAAAAAAAATGAGGTAGCGAAGATCTCTGATAGTAAATTGCTTAGGAAGATAAGCTTTCACATCCATAATCAAATCTGCATTAGGACTAGCAATCAAGACATCATCGACATAAATGAACAACACAAGAAAATGATTACCAGGACCTTTGAAAAATAAGCAATGATCATTGTGAGATTTTGTAAAATCACAAATAAAAACCTCTTTTACTTCAAAAATTGCTAACGTGGCAATAAAAATTGCAGATGTGGCAATAAAATGTGGGCTCTATTTTCACTTATTTATCCATATCAGCGTGTGTGCTTTACGCACGAGCTCCCAACTTAAAAGGTGTACAGATAATGAAAAAAAAGTGAAATTCATGTGCATAAATGGTCCCTTGCAAAATTAAAGGGTCTTAGGGCTTTTTTTGTGAAAGTTCAAGTAGCAATCCATACATTTGGCCTAAAAGTCACGCTTGACATTTTTTGTTAACAAACTTAGAACCATTTTCTATTCGGAGTTGTTTGACTATATGACCAAATTGTGTTTCAATGAGTTGAAAAAAATATTTAAGAACAGAGTAAACTTGGTTTTCAGTTTGTATCATATAGGTCCATATGTATCTACTATGATCCTCAACAATAGTCACCATATAATGAGCAGCGGAAGCAATTGGGTATGGAATCCATAAATCAACATGAATTAACTCAAAAAGATTTTCTAGTCTTTTATTGCTCTAAGGAAAGGCAACCTTGTTTCTTTGATAATAGACATATGAGACACTCAGAATCATTCACTTCAACATTTGGAACCACAGAAGTATACCTAGTCTAGAGTGCCATCGGGAAACCAAATGCTTACTGTGACCTGAACATATAGCAGCAGCGTGGCTTTGATCATCTATTTTGAATGAGTCTTTATTTAGGATATAAAAACCACCTTGCACTTCACCAATAGCCAACACTTCATTGCTCAGAAAATCTTGCAACATAGTATCCAAGTAGCAGATATCAAATTGCATCTGAAAATTAGAACAAATAAGGTGTTCTACAGGGTATTCTGTTATTTAGTTTAATATCTGCCATTTGGCTTACTATGGTTGTTGTGCCATTTGGTAATTTTATAAGTTTAGGTCTTGACAGGGTTTGAATGGAATAAAAAGATTTTAGGTCACAACACGTGGTCAGTTGCTCCTGTGTCTATAATCCATTCACCTATTTCCTTTTGGCTCATGCATGATATTTTCATAACTAGAGTATAAGCCATACCTACAAAACTTGCATTATTGACTTGAGCAAATTCTTCTCCTTGAATTACATTATTTATTAGCCTTGATGACCTTCATTACTTCTTGTTGCACCATTTTGGCAAAATTTACATTCCAGCACTTTACGCTGTTCTAAATCATTTTAGCTTGATTGTTGACTGAGGTCTCTCCAGTGTGCATGACTGCATTAGATTGTTCCTTTTTCTTTTGTTTCAACTCTTTGAACAATTCAGGATACCCATTCAGCTTAAAACATGTTTCCTTGTTATGTCCACCCTACCTACTATAAGTACAATAATACAAGTCCCCCCTATTCTGGTATTCCTTTCTTCTATTCATTTCTCTAGCAATTCTATTAAATTTTGTCCTGTAACATTGTGATCCTTGCACCAACATGACTTCTGTTGATTCACTGCATTCGAGAACCACGTGATGAATTTCTCTTTGTTTTTTCAACCCTGAGTACCATGGAGTATGCCTTGTTAATGCTTGGAAGAGGATCCATGAGCTGATCGTAACTATCATCGAGTCCCATCAGAAATTGCACTAGTTTACCTTCATTTTCTAATTATGTAATGTCTTTTGATACATCACAGGTATACAATCCACAACTACAGCTTGGAACTTTCCTCAAACATGACAATTCGTCCCACATCTTCAATTTCACGAAGCAAACAGCCACAGACATATTGCCTTGTATAAAAGTTGATATGTCTCTCTTGAGTTGAAAGAGTAGGGGTCTTTATTCCCCAAATCTCTCAGCTAATTCATCCCATAGCTCCTTTACAAAATTAGCGTACAAAAACATCTCAACTAATTCTTTTGAAATCGAATTCAACATCAAAGACCAACCATGCTATCAGATATAATCCGTTTCTCATACGAAGGTGCAGTATGTAAAGGTTTTTTGCAGGTTCCATCTGTGAACCCTAATTTATCCTTCGTCGTGAGAGCAATCAACATCTATCTGCTCCAAGAAAAATAATTGGGACCAGATAGAGGGAAACTTATAAGATACAGGCTCAGATGATCAAAATTTGCTAGATTCAAAGGATCCAAACCATATCTATTTCGAAACTTGGATTCTGGTTCAAAGGAGCTCTAATTTCTTCATTTCTTGTCATCTTGATTTCAATTTGAGAGAAAATCAATAAATCACATCGATAGCAAATTGAAAATCAACAAATCACATCAATCGCTCTTGACGAAGATCAGTTAAGCTTAGACCAAGGCATTTTTCAAGTATCAATTGGCCACACCCGCTCTGATGCCACGAAGAGTTTCAAGCTATTTAGCCAATTGATAGAGAGAATAAAAAGAAATCTGAAAAATTCTCTTGCATTCGATAATCTGCACAGTACGTAGTCCTCTATATTTATACAAGCTAAAATAGAAGGAAAACAAAATGAATTGATGAGCCGTCACTGATGAGCTATTGACTAAAACTAAAAAAGCTAAAAAATGATTAATGAGAAAAATAATAAAATAAACAAAACACTTTACAAAATTAAATCAATGAAATATCATTCACACCATCAGATTTTGGATTTGTAAATAAATTTTATGAAATATCAAACAATCTATAAATAGGATTTCAATGGCTTCATAAGTATGAAAAAGCCATGTTCAAGAGTAGATTCAAGATCTACGAAATTTGAAATCACTTCCAAGGAGTTTTCAGATTCTTGATTCCAATAATTACTAATAAATCCATGCAATCAAGGAGTAAAGTTTATTAAACAAATTAAACTAAAATCAAACAGAAATACTCTCAACCATTGCATCATAGTTTTAAAAAAGAAATGTTGAAGGAATGAAATGAAAGCAACATCCATCAGAACACATGCAAAGACATCCAATAAATTGCACCTATTTGGTTAGATTTTGAAAAATAACCCACTATCAAGTCATCCTATCAGGTAAGCAAGGGTTCAACTATTTCTCAATGATTTTTACATTCGATAAGAGTGATTAGATATCATATTACTAGAACTATTTCCTAAAAAACACTGCCATCTTCTCGTTTGCGCATTCTCAAAGTCTAAAACTACTATAGCCTCCAAAACCAGAAGATCCATATCCACCATAGGATTGCCCAGACAATGAAGACGAAGAATAAAGCATACTATTATTCAATGGAGAGTACATAGATCTTAGTCCTCCATCATACTTGCCATAGTTGCTTGTGACTGGTTCTTTGTGATTGCTTAAGAAGTCCTGCAGAAAATGTATTGCAATATTCCATGAAGCATATAGCCAAAGCCTATATGACACCAAGCAATGGTTGCATTTTTTTTTAAAAAAAAAAACTCATGATTTAATGAATGTGAAAAAAAATCAGCCTAAAGCATAAATTTAACCCTATATTTTCGCTGATTATTCTTATAGCCCCTTAAACTTCGCGGATGAGCTTGCATTTTCAGTTTCACTAATAACCATACACATTGCCAAAATGAAATAACTTTGTGGGGTTTCAATCAAGGCCCTGCACTTTCACATGTCATTTTGGCAAAAAGCCTAGTTACCAGTGGAATGTAAAACTACAGGTCATGACCAGCATGGACAGGTGTACTGCCCAACATGCTACTAGTAAGAAGAGAAGTGACTAGTTTGCGTTTGAACTCCCACAAAGTTTAGGGGGCACAAGAAAAATCTGCCAAAGTTCGCGTCAAATTTATATATTAGGCTAAAAAAGATCATACTCATAAAAGGCTTCAAGGGCCCACTACCACAATATATATGATCCAATCCCATTGGTTCTAGGACAACAAAAAGTTCTAAAATTTTTTTGTTCATTTTCGTGCATATTAATAATATTGGAACGAGGCCCTATTTCTGAGATGCATATCTCATATGCATGCTTAATTTTCAAATAAATTTTCACAACTTCAGGAAAGAGTTGGTGAAAAAAGGCTTACCTGAATTAGTTGTTGAGCCATCTGAACCTGTGAGGCTGTACCTTTGATCTCCACAGTTATCTCATCAGGTGATCCTCTGCTTTCTTGCACCGTTATTATGGCTCCACTAGTGCAACGAATATATGCAATATTATTCCCTCCAATCCCAATGATTTCCTCAGCATATGAGATTGGTACTTGCATGGTTTGTGTTATCTGATAATATGAAGCATCACCAGAAATTATAATACCAGGCAAAAAGGAAGAAATACGGTAGAAAGAGAGGCTTTTAGAAACAGGCTAACATGGTATCAAAATCCAATCTTATTTCCCTTAAAAACTAGTTGTACTTTTATTAATTTGCAGAAATAACATATAACCGCATTTCAGGTTCATGCAATGCACACCAGACAAATGTAATTAGTGAAATCCATAGTTGTCAAATCAAGAATTGAAATCTATTGTAAAATTAGAGATTGGTGGACTGATCTAAGTAATAAATTATGGTATGTGACAGGACTACCAAAATTTCCACCATGTACTACACTTGAGGAAAACCATCAGAAATCCAGATCATTTTCAGATCACCTCACCACTGCAAAAAATTTTGAATAAAAACTGCAACTAAGCAAAATTCAACTCAAATCAGACTATCAAAACTCTCATGCAAAGTTGCAATTACATCCACTCTTAGAATTACTTTTACCAAAAAAGGAAAAAGGGAAAAGCTCACGGATTATAGCAAAGTCTTGCAACACATTTTTTAGCACTGTGATAGGTCCACTCTGAATCCTTCATTTTTTAGCATTCGTTTCATGTATGTATAATGGATAATATATACCAGTAATCACATCAATAATTATTAATAAATATTAATTTTTTGTAGTAGTTAATAGAATACAAATGCAATAGAAATTTGTAACTATATAAACCAGTTTTTGAGTACAACTCACCATACCAAACACAGATTTAAGGATTGGCCTTTTTTATGGATAACTTAAGACCTAATACCATCAAATTCCACCACATGATAAAATTAGAGTATCAAGTGTCCATCAAACGAAAAAGTAATTAAAAATCAAGTTTCCCCAAACTGAATTTTCTAATAAACACATTCAGCCTATTAAATTAAACCTCAAGCATTGGAACAGATGAGAGAGCCAAGGAGTAGGAAAACAAAACCCAGAAATTAATGACAAGAATATTAGCAAACTAAGGCTGGTAGCAAAATCAACAGTGAAGACATATTTAACATCATGAAAGATACCGGGAAAGAAAACATGACATCCTATTTAAAGCACTTCAATTTGAAATGACTTAATCATGTCTCATTAAATTTGGTGCACAATACAGTGGCCAAATCAGAAGTAGCATCAGAGGCTTTCAATTTAATGTCTGCATTGGATCTACACGTCCAAATTTCGTTTCCTTTGCCTAATACATGCTCTTTACAGTTCTCATGTTACACAGTCATGTGTACTTGTCAGCAAAGTACCAACTTCATGCTGCGACTTCTCAACACAGGTACCTCTCATATAACTATACTCAGAGGTTTCAACTTTATCACTTGCACTAGTTGAAACTTGCAACCAGTCTTCCAAAACTAACACTAGAAGTTGAACGGCTTTCATCAACAGAACTTTCTTGTTTTTTTTTTCAATGTTATTTCTTCCATTGTAAAATACTCTGTCAACCCAATTATATATCTTTATCTTGTTAGCGTTGGAAAAGAAATTATTGGTAAGCAGTACATTATATCATAAAGTTTTCCTAATTTAAATAAACAGGATTCAAATGATTCTTCCATAGAATGAGTACATAACCTCTCTTTCACTTTTGTCTATTAAATGTCAATATGTTGCTTTCTACTTCCCCAGTTTTACTGTCTTAAAAGCAAAAGCTAATTAGATATTGTTGTGATATATTGCTATATGTATGAGTAGTATAATTTAGGGTAAAGGGTAGCTTAGGTATTTTGGAAATAGCCTACATCTATAAATAAGGGTGAATTGTATCTCATTGTATGAAACAAATAATAAAAGTTCTCTCATTACACAGAAAATCAACATGGTATCAGAGCCTAAAACCCACCTTTCGTCAGCCCAAACACAGCAGAAAGAGAACAGTAGAGAGAGAAAAACCCTAGCGTAGGTTGAAGCTACTGCGACCACAGGAGAAAGAGTGCACTGTCACCGCCCAAACCAGGTGGAAGAGGAGTCGCCGATCGGCCGTTGCCCGATTTCCAGTCGCCAGCAGACGCCGCGCGTGGGCTCAAGCGCCGCCGACAATTCTACCGCCTTCTTCACGCGCCGGCGCGTGGCGCGTGCTCCGGCCACTTCTCCGGCAGCAGATCACTTCAGCAGCGTCGCCTTGGTGTTGCGCCTCCTCCTAGACTATTTTCCTGCACTGGTTCTTGTGTTTTCCGGGCTGTCTTTCGGGTTGCACCATTTTTCGGGTGTTTTTTTGTGGTATTCAGACTTGATTTCAGTAGTTTCTGCTGTTTTTGACAATGGGTGATGGTCTTGACACTAAAGTTGGTGCTTCACATGACAATCCGTCGTTACAAATCAGTCCGGTGAAGCTAAATGGTACAAATTATCTTGCATGGTCTAGGTCATGCCTATTGTTCATTAAAGCTAGAAGGTTACAAGGCTATATTACGGGTTCTAAAGCCTCACCCGCACCTGAAAGTGACGCTTATGACAAATGAGACTCTTATGACAAATGAGACTCTGAAAACTCATTAGTTATGTCCTGGCTTATAAATTCTATAAAGCCTAGAATTGCTAATGGGTATTTAATGTTGGATACTGCAGCAAAAATTTGAAAAACTGTGACTACGACCTACTCTCAGCGTGGAAATTATGCTCAAGTGTATGATCTTCACAACAAAGTCCACAGCCTGAAGCAAGGGGAATTGACAGTTAACTAATACTATGCTGCCTTGAATGACCTATGGCAACAGCTAGACTACTATGAGACCTTTCATCCCAAGTGCGAAGTGGATACGGCTGAATACCAGAAGAAGGTTGAGACTGAGAGAGTCTATGAGTTTCTTGCAGGATTGCATGCTGAATATGACCCAATTAGAATCCAGATCCTGGGGAAAGATCCTCTACTTTCCTTAGAGGAAACATACTCTTATGTACAACAGGAGGAGAGTAGGAGAGGTGTGATGTTATCCCTTGGGCCATCTAAGAGAGCTGGACTTGTAGCTTCTCAATCCTTACAAACTATTCATACTCGATTCGAGAAAAATACCAATCGTTGTGACCATTGTGGAAGGTTGGGACATAGTAAGGAAACATGCAGGAAGTTGCATGGTGAACCGACTGGTGGACGTGGTCATGGCCATGGGGGTAGAAAGCCAAGTTTTGCTTGCCATGTTGCTCAACAAGCTGAAGTAGTTATAGCCCCTGAAGTAGTCTCAACAATCCCAACTGGTGGTTTATCTTCTGAAGAGCTACAGACCTTGAGACGTCTTATGACAAAGCTCGACTCTCCATCAACTCCAGAAGCTTCCTCTAATTTTGTGCATTCAGGTATGGCTTTTTTAGCTGACTCTGTTGATAATTCATGGGTCATAGATTCAGGA
>CANUEP010067603.1:0-66009 GCA_947857235.1 Jatropha podagrica | reverse complement strand
CTTAAAATTTCTTTTTTAATGGTCGAATAATTTAATTGTGCAGGATTCCAGTGTCCTGATACATATTGAATTATACATTCTTTCTCATTTATTTTTTGTTTTAAAATACCACCATACCCTATATTTGATGCATCTGTCTCTACAATTTTTAGTGCATTAGGATTAGGGATGTATAAATAGGGGATTTCTTTAAGTAATAATTTGATATTTTTTACTATTTGTGTATGCCTGAAAGTCCAAGGACCAGCATTCTTTCTAAGCCTATCATGTAAGGGTTTTATCATACAGTTAAGGTTAGGGTAAAAATCAATTACATAATTTAAACAACCTAGAAACCTCTGAAGTTGCGTTTTATTTGTAATTTCATCAGGGAATTTTTCTCCAAATACTAATGTTCTTTCTATAGGTTGAATTATTCCTTGTTCGATATAATGTCCTAGAAATCTAATCCTAGTTTTAAATAAATCCATTTTAGTTTTACTTAAGGCTAAGCCATTCTTTTTTATGACCATACAAAAGGTTTTTAAATGTTTAAAATGGCTTTCAATAGTTTGACTGAATATTAATACGTCATCTATATAGACTATACAAAATTTTGAATAAAGATTAAATATATCATTCATTATTCTCTGAAACTCAGAGGGTGCATTTTTTAATCCAAATGGCATTACATTCCATTCGTATTGACCAAAAGGAACTGTAAATGCTGTTTTATATCTATCCTTAGGATGAATCTGTATCTGCCAGTATCCTGATTTCATATCAAATTTACTAAAAATATTTGCATTATATAGTTTCTTTAAAAGATTTTTTTTATTTGGTATAGGATATCTTATCCATTTTAATGCTGTATTTAATGGTTTATAATTTATTACCAATCTAGGAACTCCTCTTTCAATTTCAGCGCTTTTATTTACATAAAATGCTGCACATGACCAAGGACTTCTAGATTTACATATTAATTTTTTATCCTCTAATTCTTTAATTTCTTTTTTACAATGTTCTATCATCTCAGGACTCATTTGTATTGGTCTAGCTTTAGCTTTAATTGTTTTTTCATCAAAACTTTCTTCATATGGTAAATCAATTATGTGTTGCTTTCTATTCCAAAAAGCATTTGGATGGTCAGCACATAAATGTTTTTCCTTATACTCTTTTAAATTTTTTATTTTGTTTTGTGTAAACTGATTTTCCAGTTGACTCTTAATTCTCTTTAAATGTACATTATTTTTTAAATCTTTTAAATCTTCTTCCTTAGATTTTATTAATGAGTTGATTTCAAGTGTTTTAATTGAGTAAGCTTTTAGTAAATTTAAATTCTTTCTTTTAGGTTTTTCGGTGAATTCTAATCTAACCTTTTCATTTCTAACTTTGATTTTAATGCAGTCCTCTTTTACTGAATAAGGTGTTATTAAATTTATAAAGGGTGTTCCTAAAATTACCATGTAATTTATTTGGGGAGATAATAAAAATACTGTTTTAATTTCTAAATCTTGATTAGTTATTAAGGCTTCAATTTTTCCCACTATGTCCAATTTAGTTTTATTAGCTGTACTTAATTTTTCATTAGTATTTAACCAAAATCTATGGGGTATTAAAGATGATTTTATACAATTCAAATCAGCACCTGTATCAAATAAAGCTATTGTGTTTATTATGAAATCATCAGCTACTTTAATATCTAATTTTACTAAATATTTTCGAGAAGTTATTTCTTGTAATAAGAATAAAAAATTATTATTTACTTCTTCATCTTCTAATTGGTTTATCTCATCATTTGGTTCATCATCTGGTTCTTCTGAAGAGGAAGAACTAGATACAAAATGGTTTTCTAATAATTTTATCTTTTGAGTATTATGTTGCAATTGAATTTTTAATTCATTTACTTCTTTCTTTAAAATTTTAATTTCCTTATGCAAGTCTTTTATTGAGATATTGGTTTCTATTTTCTTGTTTTTATTTAAAATAGTTGTTAGATCATATGTTTTAGTTTCTGTTCTAGAGACTTTTTCTTTTATCTCTTTATCTTCAAAACTTTTTATTAGTTTCTTAAGAAGTTTAGTTTTAGTATCATTATCCTCTATATTATTTATTACCTCTAATAATGTGCTTTGATCTTTTGTTAGCATATTTATTGATTTATCTGTTGAACTGGTTGTCCCTAATTCATCAATTTGATTTTCACTTTCTAATATTTCAGAATCAGATTCAGAAGTAGTTGAATATAATTCATAAATTTTATTTAAAACTTCTTCTTCTAAATTCAATTCATTTAATTTTTTATTAAATCTACAAAATTTAGATGTATGTCCTTTTTTACCACAATTATAGCAAGTTAAATCTTTATATGATTTTTTATTCGGTGTTTCATTTACCTGTTTTTTTTGTTTATATTTATATGGTTTATGGCTCTTCTTCTTTCTTCTATAATATTGTTCTCTACTTGGTTTTGTTTCATAGTTTCTTTTATAATATTTATTTCTTTTATAATATTTTTTATATTTTGGTTCAGCACATTGACCTTTACACTGTTTATTTAATGTCATACCATAATCAAATTGTTTACAGAAAGTTCCTAATTCTTGTTTAGTTTTATTCAATTCATATTTTAAAGTCCTTTGTAACTTTAAATCTTGACAAATTTGTAATCCTTTTCTTTGAATTATACTTACTAATTGACCATATGTTATATTATTATAGGGAATTGGGTTCCCGTACTGTTGTTTTATATAGTTCCTGACCTTTTCCCCTAGAAAAAATGGGAGTTCTGCTAAGAATTTTTCTTTCCAAAAAGCTTGATTAGAGTCTTCCGTTAACATTAATCTAGTTAAAAATGTAGTTTTATAATATTGAAAATCACTTAATTTTTTACATTTTAAATTACTTAATAATTCAGCATTTTTATCTTTTAATAGTAATGGAACTCCTATAAAATGTAGTGAAATTGTTAAAATTAATGTAGACACAGCATCTTGAATGGTGTCACCATTTTCATCCATTATGGGATCTCATTCACTATCTACTTGTACTGAGTTTAATATTCCTAGATGTTGTTGGTCAGTTAGGTGATAATCCCACCAACCTTTTAGTTGTCCTGTAAACCCTGCTATAATAGTTTCTGCTATTGCTCTATCTGAAGCTAATGACTGGGTTTTATATGCATTGGCTGCCATAGTCATTTGTTGTAATAAACTTAAAATACTATATTCAGATAGTCCATCTATATTCCATTCATAGATTGTATTAGCATTATATTTAAATTGAGATATACTATTTGGTTGTTCAATTAATCCTAAATCTGGTGCTCTATTAACTATTTCTCTATGTGATATAGGGTTTATTTCAAATTGTTTTTCATTTTCAGATTCACTTATACTAATTTCAGATTCTTCTTCTATTATATTTATATTTTTTGATTGAGGTGTTTCTTGTGTTATATTTTTACTAGACTGTGAGCTTGATTCTATTTTACTTAGTTGATCTTTTAAATTTTCCAAAAAATTTCCTTTTAATTCTTTTTTTACTAGAACTAGAAAGTTGTTATGGTTTAAAAATATGAGGCTGTAATTTTTCTTTACCCTTTGATTTTATTTCTCTTTCTTCCAATAAATTTTCTATCTTTTTTAATTGTGTATTTAAACATATTAAACTTGCATTACTAAAATTATTTTGTTCTATTATCTTTTTATCTGTATCATTTTCCTTAGCTACTTTATATGGTGCACAGATAATCTCATTATCTTGATATTTTATTTTACTAATTATTTTAGGTGGAAAATCACTTTGTATTATTCTATCATTTACTATCCATTCTGGTCTTTTATTTCTAATAGTTATTGGATTTAAACTTTTATTGCTATCCTTAATTAATCCAAACCAATCAAAGAATTTAATTTGAGTTTGATTTTTTAATTTATATTCTAAATATTCTTTTTTTAGATCTTCAAATTTATGGATCTTTAATATTTTATTTAACTTCATTAAATTTTTTGTTTTTGTTACTTCTTTTATCAGACTTTTTTCAATTTCTTGTTTACTTAAAACATTTAGTTCTCTATTTATTTGACTTATATTTTCAGTTATAGCTGAAGCTGATGGTGATTCTGGCGATGAATTAGCCAAATTAGATTGTTGACTAACATAACTTTCAATTGGATTATATATAGCTTGAGGGACTGATGAACTATAGTCTACTCCTTTCATTTTATTATCTAGTATATCAGAAGTTGAATACCTGGGTTTTACTAGAGTTTGAATAATTGGCTTAGGTTCAGTTTCCTTATATTTAGCATATATTACTGAAGGTATATCTGCCACTCCTTCTGTTGTTACAGAACATGTTGATCCTGTATACCTAGAGCTTTGAATTTTATTAAATTTTAAGGTTACCTTACCATCTTCAAATTGTTAAATTTTTGGTAGATTTACATTTGGTTTAGTTTTTTCTTGCACTGGAGGGGGTACAATTCCTTCTAATACCCATTCCTCTGGCAATGCTATATCTTTCCATTGTATAGTTTTAGGTATTACTGTATTAGTTTTAGTTAAATCTGTTTGTAGAAATTTAGTTTCTCCAATTTTAGGTTGTAATTTATATTTAGTACCAAAAGCTGAATTCATTGCTTTATAATGAATTTTGTATATTAATGCAATAGGAATTGAACCTTGTTTCATTTTATAATTGTGAGTTTTAATTTTCATGGATAACCTTATTATATAATATTAAAATAATTAAAAATAAAATTAAATATAATATTTAAAATAAAATTTAATTGACCATAAATAAAATTATTTTAAAATATTTTAAATTTCATTAAGAGTATTATTGAAAGTCTCATTATTCCACGACATTGTCATTTTCACTCTTATATATAGTATAAAGGTTTAAATTTTTAATATAAAAATAAACGGAACCGATTTCAATAACGGATGCTCTGCTTAATCTGTAAACAAAAACAGAAACTTCAAAATTTGAAGGCTTTGAAACCTTTAAACGTACTAATTTTCGAAACAATCATTTATTTTAACAAGTAAAAACTGGTTAACCCATTTGCTAAATTCATTTTTTTTTTTTTTTTTTTTTTTTTTTTTTTTTTTTTTTTTTTGGAATCAAGATGGGGATAATATGGTTACCGATTCTGTTTTGGCAAATCTTGAGGCAAGGTCAGCAGCCTCCTCTACCGGGAGTGCATTACTTAAGATCATGCTGTAACTAAGTATTTGAAGCTTAAACGAAGTGTTCCAAATGAGATGAACATAACAATATTGTTCAAAAAGGACCACTGTGCCATAACAATCTACTGTCAAGTACTAAATGCATACATAATAATTAACTCCATTAAAGTTGCTTTGCAGCATAAACTTCAGGTTTTTTAGACCACAAAAATGCCAACTATGCCAAAACTTTTAAGATCAAGAAGACATCCTTTCCACCAGGAATGATGCCAAAACAACCACTTCCATATGAAGTGGAACGCCAAACAAAGCCAGAAATTCTTGCAGAAGTCCTCAATAACGGTACCTATCTCTCTCCCGATCTCGGTCTCTGTCACGGCCATAATCTCTATCTCTGTCTCGATCATAGTCATAATCCCTGTCTCTATCTTTTCCCCTATCTCGCTCTCTACTTCTACTTCTGTGCCTATCCCTAGCATTATATTCTCTGTTCTTGCTGCTTTCCCTATCATCCCGCTCCCTCCCGCCATCCCTGCTTCTCTCCCTCGCATCTCTGTCAGCCACACCTGCCAAAATACCATTTTCATTAGCATACATAGAAAACCACCTGCTCCAACAGGCAACCATCTCGAATAACTCTTCCAGTGCTCTTCTAATTCAAATAAATGATACGCTCATGTCACTGCAAAATGTCAAGCTTAAAAAAGTTCACAGCTTTTTAACTTGGTTGAAAAGAAGAATAGGTTCACAAAATAAATTTTCAGAGAAGCAAATGAATGAACCACTTTGCCAAATCCTTATGTCAATCACTATTAAAGTGAGTAAAATCAAACATGAATTTGTAAAGCAACTCCTTGTACTATTACGATCAGCACAGAAACAACAAAATTCCAGATGCAATGTAATAGTCAATCAACAGGACAAGCTCGTAAGCTCAAACAATTCATGATGATGCAATTTACTTGCATGAAGGTTAACAAGATGAGCTATTTCATCTTGATTTCACATGCTAAAACACGCATACGGCATACCCAGTAGGAAACTATTCATCTCCTGAGCTGCAGAATTGTAAGGCCTAATAATGAAAAATTAACAAGGAAAAGGCTCACATTGGTCCTTCAAATCTTGTTTAGGAGTAATCTCTAGAGTTTCAAACAACATTAAAGGACACAGTTCTTCACTCCAAAATAACCTCAGGGTCAATGATTTTATTTTACTAAACTGAAACATTTCATTAGCTATGCAAAAAATTTTAAACTAGATAACTTCATGATTAGTCTCCAAGGAAAATTAACACCAAACCCAGCTGCAGTATTATGATGAAAAATTTTAAGTTAGCCCAGTAAAATTCAATAAATGAAGGTAAAAGCATCTTATTCTTCCTATTTTATATAATGTAAAGAGAAAGCAAGGTTCCTTCAATTTGACTTTCACTCTACACCTCATTTATTTTAATAATACTCTAACTTGAATGTCATGTTAAATTTCCAGTTGGATTCTTTCCAGAGTCTTGCCAAAAATAGCTGAATACTCCAGTAAGAAATTTGAACTTTAATGACAACATTGAAACTTTGTGTTGTGACCACAATGAAAATTAGTGCAAAGCTAATTGATCAATAGAATGATTAACCCCTTTTATGTTCTTGCTTGTAGTTGATTGTGAATTATATATAACTCCTTAAACTACATCTTCCTCGATAAATTTCTTACTAAAAGAAAATATTGTACTGGCAGCAAATTCACTAGCATAATACAAATATAACAACCAGAAAGTACTAGATGATGGTGCAAATAAGCCTGTGCAAAATTTGACATAATTTCAAGTTCCTACATCTTTAAACTTTTCCTAAGCTCTTGGTTCTCTGCCAGTATGAAAATGTTATATACTTAAAATACACCTCCTGAAAAAGGATGAGAATCTTCCCATGACATTCTTAACAAATGTCTATAATGGTGTTGGCATTATCATTTGAATACTTCATAGATTTCTAAAACAAAATTTATATTTTGGACTCTAAAATTACAGAACAATTGAATACAGCTTAAAGAAATGCTCACAAACCTAATTCCTCAACTTCCCATCCTGCACGACCAGCACCTGGAAGAACCCTTCCAGATTCAGCTTGTTGGGTCTTGACACGGAACTTTTTCTTCAGATTACCAAACTCATCATATAGCTCGCCATCATCCTGATATTGGATGTTAAAGTCCGTAATACAGGCATATGGCAAGTTATTCCAAAGATATGACAGTATGAGTAAATCTTACCTCTTCAGCTTCCTTTCGGCGTCGCCTAGTTTCCTCTATTTCTTCTTCATCAAGTTCTTTGTAACCACCACCTCTTCCTCCTCTGCATAATGACAAATATACAACACATATATTATAAGATTTTTCTACAGAACTGTAATGTAAACAAGTTGAAAGGTGCAGGAAGGAACCAAAGTGGCAGCTTAAAAACCTCATAAAGTCACAAAATTAAATAGGAGATTTGAGAGAAATCATATATATTCTTTGTAGATAGAATCAAAATTGCTTACATGGTTTGGCTATGGTATGCATATACATATAGCGAAGAACATGCATCTGTGTTGTTACCCTAATAAAAATGGAATATGAAAGTATGCCTGTCATTACAGAATGTGATGCTATGCATTGTTCAAAAATCTCAAATAAATAAAGAATGAGTTACACTTTTAGAAAGATAGAATGGCTCACATTGAAAATAAGTTCGAGAAAAAGGCAATTTGAGATTATTTCTCTCCAACAATCATTGCTAGCAATACCAATTTAAATTATTGACAAATGATGAGTGCAAAAGATAGTACGAGAAACCAACATCAATAAAATGGTCAAGAAGTTGACATCACCAAAAACTCAATGAAGTATATACTTAAACTACATGAAATGACAGCTTCATGTAGTTAGTCCGGAACAAAATCAGCATTAAAGCTGAATTCAGTTGAGTTAATGAACAAAAAGAATGTGAGAATAAGAGTCAAGGTTTAGAAATTAAGAGAAGTTTGTGTTGAAAAGAATGAGGATTGATTCAAGTTTTAAGGATTGTTGATCTTTACAAAATCCAACCAAAGTTCTGAGATAGTGATAAAAATAACCCTCCACTTCTAAAATGTCATCTAAGATCTCCTTAACCACCATGACTGTAGCGTCAAGCAAAACTCACCAAAACACTACCATATCTCCCATAAATCTGTAATGTTACTAAGACCACAAGCAATTATAAATTCTCTAATATTGACTGAATAACATGAGGGCCTCTTGACTATTCCTAGCCTAGTTACATGTGCAACAAATATTAATTGTTAGTGTAGTGGTAGCAAAAAAGTGTCTAAGGATAAAGGCCAGTAAAATTATCCTTTAATGAAAGTGTCAAAAACCTAACTCAGGATCATAAAGAGGGGTCATACGAGATTGTTTCACTCAAGGTGTAGTTTTTCATGAAGTACCAAGGCAAACTCAAACACCAGTAGAGTTCCTCAATCTTCTCTGACATGTGCAATCAGTTCACCAACCTCCATCATATTACTGATTGCATAATTGGTCTGAATCCAATTGGCATATGAAAGTGAAAAACTTCTGTTTTTTTGGCCTGGTGATGGACTAATTTGGGCTTTTCCATATGTCATGACAAGGATCCAAAGGTATCGACAAAACCAGCACCGCATTACCTGAAACCCCAAATATACTACTTCTCATCAATACTCCATGTTTACAGCAAGAAAATATTATCTTTCCACATCCAAGAGATCAATGGTTCATTACAGAGATCGTTCATTACAGAGATCTATAATTTAAGGCCGCCTTTAGTAATGTTACAGTTTCCTTCTTTTATCCTCCCTTTCTCTATTTCTCTTGCCATCATCTAAACTGTTTGTTGGCAGTCTGTTACTCATTTCAACTTTCTCACAAATCTACAGTAGAAAACAGCTAAATTCTTCATGCGCTTCTTTTGAAACAAAGAGATAAACTAAAATTTAATTCCCAGCTTTGTCGTTTCTGATTTTGTTGACAGCTGATGATACGCATTTGTGATCTATGGCAATTTATGATGATGCTCCACAGTTGTTGAAAATAATTGTGATAACTGGTTTTAGTTATTGTGTTTGCTTTCTTGCTTTCTCTCTCTTTCTTTTTTTGTGTGTACGCGAGTGTTTGTGCAAACAGTAATGCAGGAGCATCCCAGACTAACTAAGAAGTTTTCTTTTAGTTTCTTTCTTTATTTAGGATTCTTAATTAAATTAAAGAATGTTAATTAATCGGAAAATAATTTTCAGTTTTCTTATTTATTTAGGATTTAGCTAAATAGAAATATTATGTCATCTAGGAGTATTAGTTAATTAGAAACACTTTTCAGTATAGAATTAGGATTTGTCCTAACTAAACTAATATAAATAGGACAGCAACAATTAGTTTTAGGATTTGTTTTTTTTTATCTATGAATTCAGAATTTTAATTCTAAAGGTTTCTTTGAGACCGATAATGTTATCTTATTCCAACCACAATCAACCTATTCTAGCCCAAATTGTTGAGAGTTAATTTGCCATAAATTGTTCCCCTGTGTCACAGTGAAACAGAAAACACAAACTGAAACAATGTCAAACACATAATAAAAATAGCAACTTTAAAAAATCCAGATTGTAGCTAAACCTTTTGACAAAAAAAGTTCAAATTATGAATTGAACCTAAACAGCTTAACATTCCTCTTTCTAATTTATTTGGTCAGCGTGCTTACATTTTGCTTCAACTAAACAAGCATAAAAATCATAGACATGCTAAAAGGTAACACAAAAACTAAATTTAATAAAATGATCATAATTATTAAATGCACGTGCAAGGGATTCTCCTTGCACCTCAAACCCTTAAAGGTGGGCGATTAACATTGAGCACATGCCTTAACAGAAAGGCACAGGCCTAGGCATGCCAAGGCTACATTTGCTCTGTATGAGTTTCTTTTTTCTTTTTTCAATTCCTTTTCTAGTTATTTCATCTAGGTACTCCTTTGCACTATTTGAGAAATTGACTAACCTTGTATATATACAAAGTTACGAGCTTACCTTCCAATTTTTTTATGAGTTAATCCTCCTATTTGAGATTTAATTGAACTCTATCAACCCATTTTCTTTTCTTCTCTTTCTCCTTTTTTTCTCTAACTTTACTAATTCCAATGATTTGGCTGACATAATTTGATTTTCCAGTTTGTAGATTTTCTACGATCTAATTGTCATGCTCTAACTTTCCTTCTTCAGATTTAATTACACTTTATTACCTTAGAATTAGGTTTAAAAGAGAATTTAACATCTAGATTTCTAGTTATACTTAGATTCTAGAAAGATTGTACAACAATTCTAAATGTTTTATGTTATTAATATGACTATGTGTGTAGTTATCTTACATAGTACTAATTATCTTCCTTTTTTGTTGGTCCCTCATGTCACTTACGGCACACGCCTTTCACCTAGGCTAAAGGATAGATTATAAGAAGTGGTCCCTGCTCTCAATTCTAGGGCCTACCAAATATTTTCCCATTTCTTTTTCTCCCCTCTTTTATCTGAGTTTTGAAAATTGAGGCCTGGGTCCCTTTGTCCCTCTGTCATATCATATGAACATAGTGACTACCATGCTTGGCTAAACACATGCAAAGTACCAAAGGTAGGGAACATTTTATACATCATTCCTATCTTCCTTCAAACAGCAATCTATTCTTTGCTCTCCATCGATATGATGGAAAAGTGAAATGTCAATCACAGCTCTAAAACATAATTATGAAAAAAAGTGAGTGTGCTAAAGAAGAACACTTATGCAACTTAAGTCATCTTAATTTATGCACAAAATTTGCTAAGATTTACTGATAGGATCGTCCAAATAGATAAAATACAGCAATTATCAGGTATACCTTACACCACCCTCATTATGACCAGGTTTATTGGTGTTGCAAATATTGCACTTTGTACGTTTTGCCCAATTGATATTGCCACACCTGAAAAATAGAATGAAAAAACATAAGTAATGGAAACAAGGAGACAAAAAAGTAGTTAACATTTACCATGCAATTCATGAAGTTCAATGGAAATATAAACTGCAAGTTGTCAATCAGCTATTCAGGTAAAGGCAACATAGGCTGTCAAATATCAAAAATATGCACAAGGATAAGAAACTGCCTCAAGCTTGCTTAGATTCCAACAGCTTCAATTGTAATGTATTTAAGGTTTACTACATCATAATAGCATCAATTACACATCCTTCAATATGCTAAAATTGAATAATATGCACAGCACGAGAAAATCATGTATCACATAACATAATACTTCTTTTCAAGACTTTTCAAGCTAGCAACAAATTTTTCACGTTGTAAAGACCGAGTGAGAATGCAAGACATTCTCCAGAATCTCATAAAAAATTCCATAGGGCCTCAACAGAGACTATGTGCTCATTCAAAACACCAGATTTTGCCAGAAGACTCCTTTTAGAAGTTCCGAAGCTCAATCAGAACACAAATTATCCGTAACTGTACCTCCTCCTCAGGGTTACAGTTTTCTTCAGTAACTCAGTGAATTCCTCAGAGGCCTTTCTTAGCATCCATTCATCAGAATTACACATAGTGGAAAATGGTCCTCACCAAAATTGAGTTTTGACCAGGATTCAACAAGATCTAAACACCTTTTTTTTAGTCATCAAAGGTGGATCTGTTTTTCTGTTAGAAGTTTTCATATTCATTCAAACTGTAACGTTATTCCTTTTACTGATTTACTATATGCATAATTAAATTATGAAGTTCACAGGACCAATTATCTAACCCTTGCTAATTTTTGCAACAGTAAATGAGACAATCAAATTGATAAAGAAGCCGACCACAAAGAGGACAGGAATAGACAAAACACTACAGCAATTAAACATTGAATCAATAATAGTTAATCATCAAAGCATACAATAAAGTGAACAGAAAAGAAAACCAGGATTGAAGGTCTCACATAGGACAAGGCCAGTCATTAGGACCAAAAAGTCCAGTAGAACCAGTAACTGATCGACCATGACCCGTGGTGTTTTGGCTACCACGACCCCTCCCACGACCACCAGCCCCTGCGCTTCCACCAGAGACACCAGAAGGTCTAGCACTTCCGCAACGATTGCAAACGCCACGAAATGCAAAATTTACATTTGAACAACTGCTACAACAGTCAAGCATGAGAAACTATTTACATAAAGATGATAATAAAAATTAACAAGCAAAAAATGAACTGATTCTACAAAAGAGCAAGAAAGAGCTGCTCACCAATATCACATCACAGACCTTGTATTTGGACACAACCAGTCTCCCTCCTGTTGCCATGCTTTTCCTGAAGCATCACCCCTCCCTCTACCTTTTCCACCATCGCCACCATTCATAGCACTTTCCTCCAACCCACCAAAATCGCCAGCAACATTTGGATCAACCCCGGAATTATAAGTGTTATCATCTTTGCTTTTGGACTCTGCCATAAAAACTCCAATTATACTACCATGAAAATCCTTGTTGTTGAACCATTCAACAGCAGCTAGAGCAGCATGTGGATCCTCATATGTAACTGTAGCATCCCCCTTTGGCTCATTTGTTGTTTTGTCCCGATAAAACCATATCTTAGGTCGACCCGACCGCTTGTCTTTCTATTAAGAAGAAAATATAAAAGCAAAAACAAGACAGTACAATCAACATTCCGCATATCAAAATAAATACAAGAAAAGGTAAACATGAGAGCAAATTTTGTCAGTATGAGAAGCATATGATGAGAATATGTACCTTTAGCACCCCAATAGTGCCAAAATACTCAGCCAACATATTCTCATCAGTCCCTTGAGGCAAGTTGCAAACATAGATAGACCCATTTGAAGGGGCTCCTTTTCCTGGATATGTTGCCATAGTGCCCCAAGTTCATCAAATTAACGAGAAATGAACTGCCTCTGAGCTGTACAAAACAACATTACTCATTAGCTGACTGTAACCAGCACCAGATATAATGGAAATAAAAATAAAAATAAAAATAATTATAATTTCTTTGACTTCCAACTGGACAATTTACGGATGGGAACCTTTTGATTTATCTCTAACCCATAAAAAGAATACAGTTACAAGTTTCAGAACTAGACATGCACAGTAGTTTGTGAAAAGAGGTCAATGATTCCGTTCCGTGAGGCAGGAAAAGAGTCTAAAATTTAGGGTTTCAAATAAATCGGCGACTTGAGTTTATAGATTGCGAATTTTAACAGAAATGACCTCACGCTTCCAATTTAGCGCATATAAAACCTTGCTATCTTGAGATTCAGGAATGATAATGGTTACAAAATCAAAAAACAACAAACGGAAAGCAAAAACATGAAATGAAATACCTGTAAATTGAAATTCGAATCAGAAGGAACTATCACTATCACGATCAGCTAATTTCAATTAGGGCTTTGCTCCTCTACCTGAAAGGCAAAAATGATAGAAACCAAAACCAACATGCTTCGATTTCTTTTCTGTAAGTCTTTAATTAGAAAGAGCAATTATGGGATGGGAGCGCCCCCACGGTACTTACCATAAGCGCTCAATCTACATAACAAAGAAGATGTTTGGTTGCAGGGGCGAGCAAATCTATCTATCGCATGCTATAACAGAATTTTCAATAACCCTCTTAATAAAATTAGTCACGGATATTTAAATATTATTTTAATAAATTATTATAATTAATTATATTATTATTTTTTATAAATTATCAAACATTTAGAAAAAAGAATAAAATTATATTTAAAATAAATTAATAGTGGTAAATACAAAAATGGTTTGTTACAAAGAAAATTATAACATTATTTGCAATAGTATAAATATTGTTAAATATATTCTTAATCAGATAAATAATATTATTATTAAACTGATAATCTAAATGAATAAATTTGATATATATAAAAAAATTAATTAATTAATATCTTATTTATGGTTGTAATGATTACAATATAGTACATATCAATTGCAAGTACATTGCAATTTACATATATAAGCAATGTCAAATTAAATATATATGAAATATTAAATTAAAAATATATAAATAAATGAAGGAATAAAGAAGCATATATATATATATATATATATATATATATATATATATATGGATTAGTTTTTCTATTGCCTCAAAATAAATTTGAAAAAAATAAAGTTATTCAACTAAAATATATAGATAAGTGAGGAAAAAAAATTTAATAAGGAGATATAGTTTTTGAAAAAAAGAAAGATTATCTTGTTAAATTTTATTTTTGAATATAATTCTAAAAATAGATAGATAAAAAATGATAGCATTGATTTTAAAATTATTTTAAATTAAAAAATTAATATTAATTCTATTAAAATATGTAGATATAATTAGAAAAAATTGTTAATTGATATTTATAGTTTTTGAAAGGAAAAAAAAAAAAAGCATAAATATTTAGTTATTTTTGTATTTAGAAATAAATAAATCCTTAAAAAAATTAAAAAATAGATAATATCAAAATAAATAAGGATAAAAAATTAGTAGGCAAAGTTGAATTTAGTGGTGGTCGTATCAAACATCGAGGAGAAAGAATACACGAACAATACTATTCATTTTTTGGGACCTTTCAATCAACTCATTTTTCATTATCATATAGACAAATGGAAAGATAAGTAAAAATTGCAACTAAATTAGATGGAGAAACCATATCCTATAAGAGTATCTCGATACAGCTAAAATTGCCTTAATTTTCTAAAAGAACCTAAATTGTTCATTTTTTTAATATTCTACGTAGTACATGCACTTTATGCTACTTTTAGACAAAGATGAAATAAAAATACCTCAAACAACCATTTCAGCTCCTCTAACACTCGAAGGGATCCCAATATCCAATCTCATGGTTGGTTTGTATCCATCTGGCATAGCAGCACCTACTTGAATGCACATCTCCACAATAGCACTGGCTTGTCTATAAAATATTCAGAACTCCTGATGCAATGGTGACCCTATATTAGGAAGATGCTACACGTATTTTGGTGGTATCAAGTCATCAAGCAAGCAGCCTGCCAACCATGTTGCCCACGAAAACATAATAAGCACTACAGGAACAATACATGAATCATTTAAATCAAAGAATAATACAGGTTTAAAACTTATTATCCTAATCTCTTTTCTGAATAGTCAATGCTAATCTTAAATTAATTCAAAATACCATTTTCAAATCTATTTTCTTCTAATTCCTTCACTCACGAACCTTACACAAATAAAAAATACTCCTAAAAACACTCTCTGTTCTCTTAACAAATTTGATCAAACTAATCACTTTACCTATAGAAAATTATTATGTCATCCTTAAGACTTAATTCTGTTAGAGTTATAATAATTTCATTCAAAAAATTATATATTTTAATAAAATTATTATGTCATCCCTAAAATTTGATTTCATTATATTTATAATATTTTCATAAAAAATATTATTTTTTCATCAATTTTAGGTTAAAAGAACTAAAATACTCGTATTGTGGGATCCACCAAATATTAAAAGAAAATTTCATTTCTCCCCACCTCCGTTCTCACCCATGTCTCTCCCTCGTCTCTCCCTCTCTCCACACTCATTCCCACCGATGTCTTTATTGTTTTGAAAATCACAAACTACTTCTTATCAATTAATTCTAGTGATGTCATTTTCAAATTTTTTTTTCCAGCAATTGCATGGTGTCTGTTTTGTTGTGTTTTTAGTTTCTATTTGATGGGTCTAGAAATTGTAACAGCGCAAAAGCGTTGAAGTTGAATTCAAAGATAACTGTAACTAGACATTCTTTTTTTTTAGCTATTAATAATTGACTTTTTAAAATAACATCTACTTAAAAACATCTACATTAGCATTAGAACACGCTAAAGAAATCAACAAACATTTACTTAAAATAGCTTGACAGTCTTGAATAAGAATGCCAAATTCAAAAAGATCAACAATAGGTGAGTTTAAAGCCGCTATCACAGCTTGAGAATCAAAATAGAGAATACTAGGGCCCAATAAATTGACTTTTGCCCAAATGAGAGCTGCTCTTATTGCCTTAACTTCAACAACTCAAGCTACCCCCATACTAAGAAATGTACCAATCATATAAGATTTAATCATCCCTTTAGTCTCCACAATAAAACCAAAACCTAGCACCTGTAAATTTAGAGAAATTGTACCATCCAAAAAAATCTGTCAGCCGTCAACTAGATCAGCATTACCACGTCGCCTGATTACCCGATGCACCATATCACTGCCATTGCTATTACCACGCTCTATAGAGGCTGTTCCTCGTTGGACAACAAAACCACCTCCCATCACCCCTTGCAAACCACAGCCAGTCGAATCCTTTGTGTATCGCTTTAGTTCGCAACAAATTCCACAATCGACCGCCAAGAACCTTGAGATGAAATCAATTCATGGTCCCACGCAAATTTATTCCTCACCAACCATATCTTCTAGGCAAGCATAGAGAACTCCGCCACACAAACATATTTTTCGCTACATTTTATTAGTTGATTAGATATATTTTATAAAAAGTATTTTTTAAATAAATACATATAGATAATTAAAAATTTTAAATTTTTTTAAGTTTTATTATTTTAATTTTTTTAATAAATATACATAATAATGAAATATTTGAAAACTTTTATATTTTATTTTTTAAATATTTTAATTTTATTTTGATTATTATTTAAAATATTTTATTTATGAGAGAAATAAAAAGAGAAAGAAGTATATATATATAATTTGATTGGATATATTTTTAAAAAATAAATTATAAAATAGAATATACATAATTATTTAGGAGAGAGATAATAAAGAAAAAACTGTATTATTTTTTTGTTTGGTTGTGGGAAAATTGAGAGTTTATTTGAAGAGGATAGAAATTTTTTTTATATAATCTTTTTTTATTAGTTCACATATAGATAATTAGGAATTTTAAAATTTTAATTTTTTTAAATTTATTTTTAAATATTTGATTTAAGTTTGATTATAATTTAAAATACACTTTTTAGGAGAGAGATAAAAAAGAAAAAAATTATTATTTTTTAAATTTTTTTTATGTTTGTATGATTTGGTTGGATATATTTTTTAAAAACATAAATTTTCAAATAGAATATGCATAGTATTTTATTTCAGAGAGAAAAAAAAGTATATTCTTTTTTTTATTTTTGTGGTTATTGAGAAAATTGAAGGTTTATCTAGAGAGAATATAACAATTCTTTTGTATAATCTTTTTTCATTAATGAATGAATGAACTTATTTATTTTAAATTACAAATTTAAAACAATAAAGAAAAAAATACTTAAATAAGCTCATTAACCGATGAATATTGAATTCTAGCATGATTCATTTTCTAATTTTCATTTATTAATTTGGCTTTAGTATTTTTTTCATCAACTTTAAATTTCATTAAATCATGACATTTCTAGTTGGATAAGAGATTTATTTTTGAAATTGAATTTGGTAATTTTTTTAATATTATTTATTTCTTATTATAAGTTGAGTTATAAAAAGAGTTCTATTCTTAATTCTCAATAAAAAGAGTTCTATTCTTAATTCTTAATTTTTATTTTTTATTTTTTATTATTGAATTAATTTTCAATTACTATCACTTTAGTTTAGTAAGAAATTTATATTTCTCTTTCTTGATGATTAAGTATTTTTAATTTTCTTAATATTTTTTCTCTTATATTTTCAATGTATTTGAAATAACCTATTAATTTATTTTTATAAAATTTTGATTTAAAATTTAATTATAAATTCTAGCCAATGAAAGAAAATTTCGGGTTCTACAAATCGAACCTAAAAAGCCAAATTCAAATAGTTAAACTCGATTGAAAATCTCTAAATCAACAGAAAACCAGACTGAATTGATGAGGTCGACAGAATGAATTTAAATCGAACAGAAACCATTTAGTTAAAAAAAATAATAATAAAATAAAAAAAAATAAAAAATAAAAAATATTTTTCCCTTCCTCTCTTTCTCTCTTTCTCTCTCTCCTTCTCCCATTCATCCCTCTCTCCCTCTTTCATTCCTCTCACCTGACAACAGTGCTGCCACCACCCTCCTTCCCCGTTTTCAACCACCATAGAGCGAGGCTGAAGCGGCGGTTGACTCTCCCTGAGCTGCTGAGCTCTTTTTCGGTTTCCTCCACGCAGAATAAAGCCTCTATAGAGCAGATCGAGGCTGAGATATTTTCATAGGGAACGATTCCCTCTTCAGCGAATTTTCACCGTTTTTGGTTGCTCCTTGCACTGAGAACAGGCACGATCAACTCCTGGTGGCCAGACGAACACTTCCCCTCTATTAAACGTGATTTTTGGTTGAAAATGGTGGAACCGCCATGAATAGCGGCTTTAAGCTCTGTCGAGCTCGATCCGAAGTGATAGAGGCTTGATTTCACTTGATTGATGACAAAAATGGAGTCCTCGGTGAATTGGGAGTCAAATGGTGGTATCCTTGTTGAATTTTGGGCAGTTTGATTTATCCGGCCACCGCACACGGTGGTGTTGACGGTGGTCCGGTGACCGGCCGACGGCGGTCCGGCGAGGTACCCAAAAGGCAGAATACTGCATTTTGTACGCTGAACACGAATCTGAAGTGCGATTGTTGATCGGTATAAATTATGTTTCAGTCACTTAATTTCAGTATAGAATTCCAATTAGAAATTTATTACTGATGGATTAAATTGGCTTAATTATAATTAAGTAAATTACATGAAAGTTACTAGTGAAATAAATTTCCAAATTTACTAATGAAATTAGCCAATTTAAATGGATTACAAATAAAAGTGATAAGAATTTATGAATTGGGAAAAATGTAAAATAAAGACAATTGAATTATTAAGGGTAGAACAATATAGATACCGAAATTGAAATTGAGTGAGATTGAGATTGGTGGATGGAAAATGACTGTGAAATTGCACGATGGAGGGGCTGTGTATTGTGATGTGCAAAATTCAGGCAGTTTAATTTACAAAGGAGATGCTGTCGAATTTTTGACAGAAAAGAAAGATTTGCTTAGAGATAAAATTTATAATAGTAAATAATGAATTGTAATATTAAATAAAGAAATAAATTGATAAAGAAACAAATTAACTAATTAAATACAAATTAATTACATTATATTTATTTGATTTTAGCAACATATTTGGAAATGAAATTCTAAATGGTATTGTGAGAAAAAGAAAAGTAAAGTAATTAAAGAATTGTTATTCTGAAACCATATTGAATTTATTTGTCAAAATAATTAAGTATATGAAAATGTGTATAAATAAAATTAGTAATTATTAAATTGATTCGTAAAGCACATAATAAAATAATTATTAAATCATATTATACTTATTTGGTAAAATATAAATTCTAAGAGAAAAATTAATTATAGTTGAATGATTTTAATAAGTTGGGTAATAATTTTAATAAATGGGATTTAAGTTAAATGAATTATTTCTTTATTTATTAAAATAATAAATAAATCTATAATAATTGATTCACTTTAAAAGTATATATAATAACATTTGATGAAAGTAGAGTATAAATTTAGACTGTGAATAAAAATAATAAAGAAATAAAATAAATTTTAACCCTTACTTGAACTAAAATATGAACTTCAAAATAATAAATAAATCATAAAAGAAATTTAAGTAATCTGCTTAAGTAAATAAAGAACATAATTATTAATAGAGGGCTGAATATGAAATGTAATTTGATATTAGGTTGAAGAAGCTCAATAAACTGTTGTAAAAGCCTGGTTGATCTGTGGAAATCAACTTCTTGCTTTTAGGTGAGTAATAATATATAATGCTTTATCAAATTCATTACAGCATAATTTATTTTATACCTTGTGCTTATTATTTCTAAATTCTTGCATACATAGTATGCGGATGAATGTTTGTGCAATGATAAATGCTGTGAATAATTGGTTTATACATGATAATATGTGGTTGCTGTGTGAGAGTTGAAATGATGTGAATCACCTAAGTTGAAAGCACGGGCATGGTGAGAATGCCGTCAGTGGGAGTGGCGCCCCCCTTGTGCACTCTAGATGATGACACGTGTCATGAAAAAATATTTTTACAAAGAAAATTATTTTGCGAAAAAATATTTTCATCTGTTTATGATTTTGCCCGAATGGGGGTGGGCTCCCAGGGTGCACAAGTCACAGGACCATGGGATTATATGATATGAGATGATGGATGTTAAAGCATGCTTGGGGAGAGTATGGTCCTGTTAAGGTGATTTCACTGACTAACAACCACTTGATGCGCATATGGTTACAGTTGTTTGTTGATAATATGATTGTCATTGTGTAAATGGAGAATGTTCATTTAGAATGCCTTAAGTATCATTTGTATGAATGTGTGAGTTTGATATTATATGTTCTTATTCACTGAATTTTATACTCACCCCTTTCCCCCCTTATCCCTTATTTTGTTTTAGGAGATTGTGAATCATTTGTTAGAATTTGGAGCTTTAGTTTTTTTTTCTTTCAAGGTTAAGTAAAGGAATGTTTAAATGTATAAGATAGAATTATTTAGGAGTCTTTATAATTGTACAGTAGTAGAAAATTCGCAGTTATGATAAGATTTTATGATTGTAATAATATTATTAAGTGTATGTAAAATTTTATAGGAACGGTGGAGTTGAATGAAATAAGGCATTGTAATAGTTTGAATAATTAAAAATATAATGGGTCAACTTGTAGAATATTTTTACATAATTATGGTGTTAAAATCATATATTAGGCTTACTACGGACTTTGGTGGCCTTAAGCTTTTCTAGGCTTTAGTGCCGGTCCGGCCCATGGAAACGGATCGTGACAGGTCCACAGCCCGATTCTCGATCAAATCGATGGGTCCGATCCGACTTTCAGAACTATAGTTTTTGGTATCATGGCCGTTGCTAAAGCAAGGAAGCAATACTCTATCAACCTGAAAAATTGTAAACCGAATATCAAAATATATATATATACCATAAACAGTTGTATGTACGAGAACTTAATCTAAAATAATCGAAAGAAGTAATAAGAAAACATTCAAAGAAAGAATTAATGATAAATAAAGAGAGAAAAATTGTAAACCGAATATGAATATATATGATTTTTGATTTATGTTGTGGTATGTTTGGTTGGTTTTGTTGCTTGGTTATTGAATATCAAATAAGGAATGTGTTTGAGTTGGGTACTAGTTCTTGTAGAAAGATTGGGCAGAAGCTGGGTGCCCTGCCATCTTAACATAGCTGGGTGGAATACTTTTCAGTGTACGTAGGACGTCTATTAGTTGGAGGTTAGCGCCCGTGAACATAATAATTACAAAATATATAGAACCAGATCATGTGAATAACCAACTAAATATATATATTGATAGAAGTTTTCAGAGATACACTTTGTTCCTCCAACTTTGGTTTTCTGTTTAAATTTAATTTGATTTTGACTTCATCTTTTAATTAACTGGTCTGGTCTATCTTCATATTAACTGCAAGAAAATGTAGAGATAATCTCTTAATATTTTTGGAATTAACAAAATCAATGGCCTGTATTAGTGGTATCAACGCAAGAAGGCTGGATTTTAATAGCATTAGAAGAATTAACTGTTTCTATTCATAATCACATTGAGAGGCAGTTAATTATATTTCTTAATTGTTTGGTGTGTTGATATAGTTTGTGAAAATTACATGACATTTACTATGATACAGAGCTCAAAACTTTTGCATGTATGCCATTTTGAAGTAGCAACCTATTATAGTAAGTAAACATGCCTTTTTTTTTTCTTTTGAATTTATTTTCTTAAGATAACTTTCTTGTCTGAAATCATATATAAAAAATATTATATATCATAAATTTGAAATGTGTTTATTTTTTCATTACTTCGTAAAAATATAAATCATTTGTATATTTAAAATTTTTTTTATGAAATTTAATTTAGTAATTTTGATCACATGTTCTAGTTGAAATACGTTATAATGTTAAAAATCAAGTAAATGAGACTTCAAAAAAAATAATTCGAATAAAAAAATAAAACATACACAAAATAATTTGTCCGGTGAGAGTTTAAATTATAAAATAACTACTTAAATTCATATAATTTTAATAGTGACAATAATGTTTTATAGTTAGCTTATCTAATTTTCTTTAGAGAAAGCATAATTAATTTATTTATAATATATTAAAGAAAAAAAAAGAATTAAATATATTTTTCTAGAAAGCAGAATCAATCTTTTTAATTTTTATATATTTTTTTAAAAATATTGAAATGAAAAAGATTTTTATTCGTAAACCTAATTTTAAATTTAATACTTAAAGATTAAATAAAACAATGAAATTATTAATAAATTGTTACTCGAACGTAAATTAGTAAGTATTTTATTTTTGAAAACTGGATTGGACCATGGTTCTAAAAACCGATTGAACCGATTTAAGTAGAAATTGGACCATTAGATAACTATGACACTGTATTAATCCTCAGAACTTACTACTTGGTTTCAATACTATATACTTAATAGGGCATATAAATTAACATTACTAATGTCAATGGACAAAAAATGACTATTCATATTTAATTCAGGTTGTATTCAAAATAAGGAAATATGGACACCATGAATATTATCATGTATGTGTACATGTTTTTAATTTTACTGATGAAACACTATTTATTTGGACATTTAAATATAAATTATAACATTAATTTATTATTTCTTTTACAAATTAATTATCTAATAATTATTTTTTTATCATGAGAAAACAAATAAGCATTATGACTATTGGCAAAGTCAAAGTAGTTTGTCTCCAAAATTAATTCACACATAACATCATTATAATATAATATACTAAGCTTTTCCCCTTTTTTTTTTATTATTTTTAACCACACGTGTCATTATCAACAATATACACATTCAAATAGATAACTACTTTGAGCACATGATCTATATATTTGTACAACTAGTGCAAGCTTCAAATACATATGCATACAATAAAAAGCATAGTTATACTTTTAGGTCACATCTTGTTATTAAATTTAGTTACACAAATAACAAGTGCAAGGGAATGAACTTGGTCCAATTCATATGAGACAACACACCAATATTTTTTTAAGGGATTATATATTTTAACCTCTGCAGGGCAACTCCAATCACGAAGATAATTTTTTTTTTTTTTTTTTTTTTAATGGGTACTCTATCTAAGATATGAAGGGAGTCTTAAGGGCTTCAACCCAAAGGTGTCCAAGCAAACTGTTACTAGCCATCATGGTACATAAATAAGAATAATTGATCTTCATTGCTTGTTTAATAATTTTATTATTAAAATAAATTATCCACAAATTTAGATAAACTAAATATGTAATTCATAATAGGATTTCAATTTATATAAATAGGCTCTGATGCCACATATTAAATTTTAATGCCCAAGATAATTATATATAAATTGAAATCACGAAAAATAATAAAAATGACTTACAAGTTATTTTGTTGGTTCCCATTGATGCAATTTTGATCCCAACAATATGTGAAAAGGTGGAAAGAAATTAAAACAACCGCAGACAATTATCCGTGGAATGGTTAGGTGCATCCTCTCTATGTCTACAAGCTCCAAACGAATGGAGAATAATTTATTGTCTCGATGGTGTAGACTAGAGAGAGAGAGAGAGAGAGAGAGCATAACCTATATATAGAAAATTATTAAGGTCTCCCATCATAATCCTAATAGGATATACAATCTTAACCTAGATTAGAATTTAACCACACTTAAACCGAACACATTTAATTGATCAATTAATTTTTTTAATGATCGCTCTTTAATAATGGGATTCAAACTAAACCTTTTAGACTATTAAGCTTAACCCAAATATTTTATAAAACAGATAAATACAATCAATAAGCCAATAGAAATAATTAATTTCTAACAATGAAAAGTACCCAAGGAATGATTTGGAAAAAGAACAAATGAGAAAAATTCCTTATGCATCAGCTGTTAGGAGCTTAATGTATGCCCAAACATGCATAAGGCCATACATTAGCTTTGTTGTTGGAATGTTAAGAAGATACCAGAGTGATTTAGGATTTGAATATTAGAAAGCAACGAAGAAAGTTATGAGGTACCTTCAACGAGCAAATGATTATATGCTCACATATAGAATATCAGAACAATTAGAACTCATTGGGTAGTTGGATTCAGATTATGGTGGTTGCCTTAATAGCTTAAAGTACACTTTTGGATTTGTCTTTATATTAGCAGGTGGGGCAATTTCATAGAAGAATATAAAGCAATCCATTTTTGCTTCATCTATAATGGAACCTGAGTTTATTGCATGATTTGAAATCTGAGTCATGCTTTATGATTGCACAATTTCTTCTTAGGAAACGGTGTTGTCAACTCAATTGCCAAGTTGCTAAGAATTTGTTATGGCAATTTCTTCTTTAAAAATGAAAAATACTCAAGTGGGTCCAAATTCATGGACTAAAAGTGTTGATTGTTAGAGAAAGAGTCCAAAAAACAAGAAGTGTCAATTAAAAATATTAGTATTGTACTTATGATTGCTGATCCATTAACTAAAGGGCTACCTCCAAAGGCATATATGGAACATATTAGAATGAGTCTTTTAAGTAATCCATGATATATATATATATATGTTAATGGATGTTTTAATTTTTTATATAATTGACACGATTCCGCATTAAGAATTTATTTTTGCTTATTTTTGTTTTTCAATTACGAGTGTACATCTTGGTTGCTTGATAAATAAGAATTATTTTGACAATACGAAGAAAGGAATACGACATTAAAGTTATAGAATCGGTATCCACAAAAAAATGAAGTGTACACAGTCACCTTTACTAAATTTTATTTAGAGAGGCTCATTGATGCAATATGCACTCCTCATGCTATCCACAACATTCTCATAGCGATTTTGTTTTACACCTTCTTTTTCTAGATCTGGACACTCCTACAAAATAAAAGAATGAGCCATCAGAGGAAAATAAATTACTATATATATAACCTAGCACGAAAACAATATGGAAAAATGACATTTAAATAAAACTTTACATGGGGAAATGGCCAAGTGCATAAGTGAAACCTTCAACACTGAACTCTGCATAGGTTAAAAGGATTTCTTCAAAAAATTAATTTTGGACTTCAATATCAATCGGATAACTAATTCAAAGAAATTAAAAGTAACATAGACATGGCATAGTTTGGAAAGATTATGTTTTATCATTTTCTTATTCATAATTAAAATCCAGAAAATTTTCTAAGGGAAAGGAGAAAATACAAACACAAATTTTCAATTCAAATAAAATAAAACATCATGCAAAATATAAAAGTAAAAAAATTAATGTTATAGATCAAACATTCACATCCACCAAAGACAAAATCATTCCTAACTAATCCCTCCTAGCCTTAAAATGCAAAAAGAAAAAGAATCTAGTAAAATCTATACTTTCTCTTCATCCAAACCAGAAAAAGATGAGGAAAGGAGATGAGCTAAAAAAAAAAAAAAAAAAGACAATAATGAATATCAAAGAAAAAAAAAGAAGAAAACCAAGCAAAACATACTCCTTCGAAGCTATATATATTAGTCAAAATAAAACAAAAGAATACCATAATTCATAACTAATATTCTTACCAAGAGAAAAATCAATAACATAAAAGAGAATAAAAAAATTAATGAGATTGTTCATCAGAGAAAATGAAAACAAAATCAATAGAAACAACAACAAATTCATATCGAGCTTAGGTTGGCTAATAAGAATAGTCATTTGGAAATCGAAACAATATACAAAGGAAATGAAGAAGAAGAGAAAGATGAAAGAATGGTCGTGGTAGGAAATTCTTGAAATATATGATATATTATTTATATTTCCTTTAGCCATCGCCGGTTGGAAAAGAAGAGAAAGAAGGAGATGAGATTGTTAACAAAAAAGAGAAAAAAAAGTAAAAGAGAGAAACATAGAGAGACTATTACATTTATGATTCAGCTAAGGACGTGTCAATCATTCGACAAAATAAAGTTACATGGTTGACACGTGGGTATCATGCAAAATGGTAAAAGAAAAAAAAAATAGCGTTTGCATGGTTCAACCCCTGATCAATCTACTATATAAAATCAACACTATAACCAATCCATCCACAACACATTTTCAACTTAAATACTAAAATAATTCCACATAAATTTTTCGTATTGGAACGATGGTGATGTGACCAATACTTACCCATCCTCTTTTAATATTTTATAATTTATTTATTATTTGATTGTAAAGGATGAGAATTGCAATCATGACCTTTTAGTTATGGAACCTCTGTCTTGACTATTAGGTTAAGTTTTCGGTGGTTAATGGTTTGCGGAATATGAAAATTTGAAGATGTTACCCTCAAATTTATAAAATTAAGTGAAAGGTAGATCCTCCATTTATGCGTCCATCCTCCATCAGAATTCTTTTTATATTCGTTCTTTTTCATAAGTTCTCATCAACTTAATCTTCATCTTCTATCCATCTTTAAAGGTTTATCAACTATTTTTTCTCATTTACACATTAAGCACTTTTTATAAATGATTGTCATTCAACTATTGATCATTTAGATTATTCAATAACAAAAAATTATACATATATCAATTTTACAGTATAAGAATAAAAAAGAAATTTAATAAAAAATTATATGTCAATACTTAAAACGTATTATGTCACGCCCAATTTCAACCACCAGAGGAATTGTCCACTTTGGATCAAGCCAGTTTCATCCCATACTAGATTGAAAAGACCCGCACGGTTTTGTCCCCTAGGTGAAATGATAAACTTCCCAGGTGGTCACCCATCTTAGGATTTTCGTTAAGCGAGCACATTCTTCTAACTCTTTAAACCATTCCACCAAAAGACGCCTCTGATGATTAGTTTTCCCCATTTTCGATATATGATTCGATTCATTTTTATATCCTGCATTACACTATCCATAGCAAGCCTGTCATTCTAGAAGCTAGCTAGAAATTTTGCTCTATCCTCCCTCTTAGGATTGCTTTGCCGAGTCGGGATGTCGCATATTACTTCTAATTTAGAGAGTAATTAATTAAAATTTATTATATTAAAATATGATAAAAGATATATTTTAGGTAAAATTTTATTTTTTTAATATCTTTATTATTACTTATAATTATGATTTTGGAAAAATATTTTAATTCCAAAAAAAATTATCCATAAAGCTTTTCTGCTTGGATTACACCATCTACCTAAACTCTCGAGTAAAATTGAAAATTATAATAAAAATTGTGATATGTATAAATTGACTAAATATGACAATAAATGTGTATAATGCGATTTATTCCTTGAATTTCTACTTATTTGAAGTGAAAATTGAAATCTCATAACAATAATGCTTTTGAAAAATATATTGAGATTCTAGGATCTCTACCACAGTTATAATTATATTTATATAATGTAACATGATGACTTGAGGCCCCCAATGTGTTAATGAAATTAATGATTAATGAAGTTGTAGATTCTTCATGGAAATACAAATTGATAGACAATTATTTTTGTTACTAATTCACTTGCAATATGCTAAGAACCAAATTGTAATAAAGTGAGGAGCAATATGTTATATGTCAAAATAGCCAAGATATTAGGAGATCTTCTCTACTTATTTCTTCCCAACAACTATAATCATCCCTATATAAACTAATCTCTTTAGGAGAAAGAGATAATGGTATTCTATTCATTTATCATTATATTAGTTTTATGAGGGAAATAAACAAATTAATTGATACTGTTGACCATGATTTCAGCATCAAGTCTTAGAAAATTTCATTACGGTTCTAACAACACAATAATCAGCTTGATCTGATGTCATTTAAGCCTCGAACAAACTCCCAAAATCTCAAAAACCTTAAAAACAGGCCAAAAGGGCAGCCAGGTAAATTGCCCTAGTCGGTACCATCCAGCTCAGCGGTGGTACGAGCCACCTCCCATCCGGTACTGGCAAGGCCTCCAAAAAAAGCCCCTACCGGTACTAACGCTTAGGTCCCCGTTACCGGCCAAGAGGGTCTCCAGCCCTATAAATTCAACACCCCCTCATTTTAAGCACCTCTTATTGATTAATTAAATGATTCTCAAGCATCAATGACTGTATTTCTCCCTCAAGCACATTTCTAAGGCAATATAATCTGATTTTGCTCTTGTTTCTTAATTGAGCCAAAATCCGACTTGGTTCTCAAAAGTCGATCCTTTCGGCTTTCACTCACACTTTCATCCTCCTTGGTCCAAAGTTATAATTAATTAAATAATTATTTAATTATAAGATTAAATTAGGATTCTCATACCTGTCCATTGCTAAAATTGGAGAAAGACCGTTCTCCTTGACCGAGAAACCAAGCCGTGGAGCTCTGATCAGATCGTACTTTGCGCACAACCCCGAATAGACTTAGGGCATAATTGCTAAACTTAGACTTTATCAATTAAGCTCAGTCCATTCGGCAATACTGTAAAATCAATTTTCAAACCAAAACCTCGATTCGTCTCGCACCCTAAGCTGGCCTGTCGGCAACTCATAAGCCCATTCTTAAGAATGGCGAAACCTTACCATCTTCATTGATGGTAGAATTTTGTGTGCCTTGATCCTCTTACAAATAAGGTATAAAGGCATATCTAGAATTTCAATCTAGGAAGCGGGCCCCTGATCGAATAGACAGGTTGAGATTTAGGGAAATGTGTCACACGACCTAGAATCCTTGACAAACGAGGTTAAAGTCAGGCTCCCCTCTGAATTACACCTTCCATTTAAATTATGCTTTTAGTACTATATATTTCTGATATTGTCATGCATTATAAGTATGCTCAATGCATTTGTAACTATCATCCACGCAAACCAATTTATTGATTACTTGCGTAATTCCCAAACCATTGATTCATACAAAAAGAAGCCAAAAACTCAATCCCTAAACCTAATGATTCAAGGCTAGTGCTTTTATCCTAAAAGGCAAACTCAAATGGAGTCAATCGCATGGCTTTTACCTTATATTTTTTTTGAAAATAGAAACAAATTAAGGTGGCGACTCTAAAAGATCACACACTATCAAAGCACTCCAAAGAGCCAATCTGATAACTTAAACGCTAAATCGAGCCATAATAAACAAAAGGAACCATAAGAAGTTCCCGTCACTCCATAAAAAATCGACCAATTGGCCCATCTGGTTAGACTCCATGCTTCATATCTTTCCCATGGTGCTTAGGAGGGGCCTCACAGTTGGTAACTCTACTAGGGACTTAAACATTTTTTAAACTAAAAAATGTGGTAAGAGGACTACTGAGTAGGCTTCGAATATTTGGTTTGGGATTAAGTAAGTAATCGCTTTTTGTATATATTTAGATGCATCATTCAGGATCTTTTCCCGTCATTAGAACTAAGCAAATTGAGTTGCTATTATCACCTAGTGACACTCTTCCTTAGACCTATCTCGGGTCCAAAAAGCTGCTCTCCTAATCTTGCGTACCTCCAATCCTTTCAGTAGGGTAAAAGGTTTAGCGTACCAATCATTTCATTTGATATAACATGGTCAAATGACAAGGTAGATTCCAATTTTAGCGAATGATACCCTTAAACTGAATCCACCTAAATCATATAATGACTCTAGAACCGAACTCTAGAACTATATGTACTCATAAAACCATTTTGGCACATTCATGCATTCAAGCATCACACATCATGGACCAAGAAATCTCTAAGCACTAACCAGTGGTCAAACCTAAACATCAACCAGTGGTTAACTTAAACACAAACTCTTACCCAAGGATATATACTCGACTGAAACAAATATCCAAAGCCTCAAACACTGATCTAAGCATCTCGATTATCTAAATTTCCTAGGTCTCAAATATTGACCTGAGCACCGTAAATCCCCTAAAGCCTCAAATACCAACCTGAGCAAATACTATCATAACCAAAAAGCTTTAAACATTGACCTAAGCACCTAAAATTGGGGCAATGCCCTAAGCTAAGCCTCAAATACTAATCTAATCATTGCCTAAAGACTACCATATCTTATGCCTCAAACACTGACCTAAGGACACCCATTGCCTAAAGCCTCAACCAAGCACCCTAAATACCAAAAGCCTAAAACACTGACTTGAGCCACCAAAAAGCCTAAAACATCGACCTAAGCTCTTAAACTAGGGGCAATACTGATATGAGCATTGCCTACACACATAACAAATTCCATAAGCCTCAAACACCAACCTGAGCTACCAAAAAGCCTTAAACACTGACCTGAGCATCCTTATTCACAAACTTACTCATCATAGTCTTAGGCACCGACCTGAGCAAAACATCATACCAAAATCCTTAAACACCAACCTAAGCACCTAAACTAGGGGCAATGCCTCGATCTAACCTCAAACATTGATCTGAGCATTGCCTAAAGGACATACCTAAAACCTCAAACACTAATCTAAGTTCTAAAACCTGATGATGCATGCCTTTAAGCCTGACCAAAAGCTGAATATTGATATCTCCTTTTGTTTATTTCTTTTAGAGAATAACAATTATGGCTGGACCTAATGAACTAAAACCATGATGGAAGAGATGCTCCGGGATCAAGAAACCCATTTCCGAAATATGCTTGCTAAACAGAATAACTCCATCCAAAACGTTATAACCAGTTAGCGGGAGACCATACTGAGGGAAGTGAGGATCTTGATTACTATCAATCAGAATAGCATTATTCCTCCTTAATAGGCTGGATGATCTAATGAACATCATGTTATCCCACCCAATGACGATCAGACTACTTGAGGGTCCTAAAATTGGAGCTACCTCAAATGCCACTGCAACTCCTAGTTTGACCGGAGA
The DNA here is from genome assembly GCA_947857235.1 of Jatropha podagrica. Lineage (NCBI taxonomy): Eukaryota > Viridiplantae > Streptophyta > Magnoliopsida > Malpighiales > Euphorbiaceae > Jatropha > Jatropha podagrica. The sequence continues at coordinate 34,985 of CANUEP010067603.1, read as the reverse complement.
AGAACAAGCCTCGTCTAAGGTAAAAAAGATGATAGAGAAGATGGACTCCTTTGAGAAGTTCTTGAAGAGCATAAAAAAGTATAAAACTTAATTGATGTTGACTCCCTTCCACTATTCCCTGAGGCAAGGCTATCATCTAAGCTCATGATGTCGAGTATGGACAAGTTCGACAGCACGACTTGCCCCAAGACCCACCTGAAAATGTACGTGGGGCCTTGACTCATCTTGGAGTGAATAATAAGCTCTTTGCTTAGTTATTTCAATAGTCCCTTACGGGTGCAACCTTGCTGTGGTTTGTTGCCCTTGAGAACACTAAGAAGAAGACATGGGACGAGATTTGTAATGCCTTCAACCAACAATACCATTATAACATTAAGGTTGACATTATTAGGAGAGATCTGGAGACCACCAAGCACTGTGCTAGATCAGATGCTCAACCGTCCCATGGAATAAGAGAAAATTGACATTGTTGTAAGAATCTTCTCCCTTCATATCAAAACTTGCTAAGGACCCAATATCTTCTAGACTTTAGGGCCTTAATTGTTACCGTCACCAAAAGTGAAGACTTGATCCAGTTAGGTCAAATCAAGGAAGACCAAGCTTCCACCTCCAAGTATAGAAAACCCTAGCCAAGCTATCATGCAGTTCCTCCCGTCAACAAGAAAGGCGGTGAGGTGGCTAACCTGACCGGCCATAGACAGATTCCTCCTCTAAGACCAGTCGCTACATCTGACCAGCCTACTTTTACACACTTAGGGGTCCCTTTGTCATTCATATTTCAGAAGGATAAAGCTAATAAGTTGATATAACCACTTCAGCCAAGGGCTCCACCAAGTCTCATCCCTAAGCATGACAACTTGAATGCCTATTGTGCCTTCCACCAGGAAGCAAGGCATAAGACAAATGGACACAAAACCTTAAGACAAAAGATTTAAGACCATGTGGAAAGTGGTCAAATCCTGCTTGTTCAACCCAGACTGAACATAAACACAAACCCATTACCCCATCATCAAGCCAACATTCACATGTTGCACCAAGAGCAGATACTGACTTGGTCTCTCTCATTCAAGTCATCTATAAAAACTCTTATTGCGTCATAGACTTGAATGATGTACTAAAGGAAATTAATGACATCACCCGTGGTGAGAGACAATACCCATCTCCTCGTCCTAAAGCTCTACCGAATCCAGCCTCTCTAGCTAAAGACACCGATAGCTCCAGTGTTGGATCACAACCTGAGAATCTTATTTTATAGCAGCCGAAGAAAACCAAAGTAAATATCTCAATCTAGGGTTTGATTCAGTCATCTTTTGTGCACAAAGAAGCCCTGGTCAAGGCCATGAACCAATGCTAGATCACCATAGGCATCACTATAGAGGGATTGGTGGCTTCAATCATAAGAAACCCTTTGGCCATGGCAACCCACTTTTCAAACCATGAGATCCCAAAGGGGGACAATACTCATAACCATGATCTCTATGTTATTGTGCAAGCCATGGTGTTAGTTGATAACTACTCCACTTTGAACGTGTGCCCCCTCAAGTTTGCAAGTTGCCTTGGGCTAACTACCGCAGACTTCATCCCCTCTAATCAGATTATGAGGGTGTACGACAACACTAGAAGAGAAGTATTGGGAGTGGCTGATCTAGAAGTCACTACCGTCCTGTGACAATGATTATACCATTTCAGGTGGTAGATGTGCACGCATGCTTTAATCTCCTCCTGGGGGACCCTGGATCCATCAGGCTAAAGCAGTAGCCTTTGCCCTCCACCAAAAGCTAAAGTTTCCTCATGAGAATGCAATTATTACAATCAAAGGAGACTTGGCAGGGAAATCAGACATTCCCTTTTTGGCTCCACTCTTGGAAATTCAACCGTAACCTACTATCTACGCTCTCTCGGGCTAATTCATAGAAGCAGAGCTTGGTAAAGAATTTTTCCCTATGGATTTTGACTCACATAGTAACCATTTGGCGGCTAATATGATGAGGGCAATATATTATTTTCTAGGAATGGGAGTCAATTGAGACCAACATGATATGACCACCTTTACAGAGTATTCAATTGTAGAACCTCCCCTCAGTCTCAGGTTCAAGAGAACCAAGATCAAGAGTAGTTGGAGGATGCTAAAATGATGGAAAGGAAAAGAGATGAACCTCAAGAGATTCAGATGCACCCATACTTCAAAACTTTAAATAGATAGTTATTTTATTAAGGAGGGGGAGACTGAACCCTACTATTACTTATAAGAGCTTTGGTATTATCCTTTGACTAAGAAACTAGTCTCTTGCTTTGAAATCTTCTTTGATGTCAGACTTATAGTAGAAGACTACGAGCCTCTTTTCAAGCTTCAAACAAATTGGGAGGATAACATAGAAGCATCTCTTTTTCACCTAAACATGATATCAAGCCAGATGGAACCAGACCCCATCAACCTTATTTAGCCTATCCAAGTACCTTTTCAAAATTGATACTTAAAGGAAAGCGTAGAGCACTCCACCTACCTTATCGAGTCAGAGTCGGAACTTGAGTCACAATCTGAGGCTGAGTCAACATCCAGTTCAGTGTTGTTCGAGTCATCTTTATCATCTTTATTTTCCCTATCAAACCATAACAGTCTTTTTGTTGAATTAAGTGCGGATGCAGATTATGGCTCCTTTTGTAGCAATAAAATTTTTTAGTTTTTTTGTTGTCCTTTCTCCAACCTGAATGAGATTTTTGGCAATAATGAAAATGAAAAGGAAATAAAAATTACAAAAGAGTAAATAAATTTTGGCTCAGAAAATGAACCCAAGCATGCATTTATTATGCAAGAATGTAATTATAAATAGGAGTTGACAAAGCTCATCAAACAGTATTCAGACTGCTTCGCATGGAATTCAAGTGATATGACCGACATAGATCTTGGCATTGCGATCCACAAGATTCCCACTTATGATCATGTTAAACCAATAAAGTAGAAACTTCAAAGACAGAAACTGGAGATTTCCTTGAGAATTAAGGAAGAAACAACTTAGCTGCTAGAAACGAACTTCATTAAGGCGATTGATTATCCCACCTGGTTGGCCAACATAGTACAGGGCCCCAAGAAAGATGACAGGATCAGAATATGCATTGACTATTGAGATTTGAACAAGGCATGTCTTAAGGACAACTTCCTGTTGCCCCACATTGACCTGCTTGTCGACATAATGGCAAGGTCCAGTGTTATTTTAGTAACAGATTTATATGCAAGGTATAATCAGATACCAATCAATCTGCCGAATAAGCCAAAGATTGGGAGAGATAACTATATATTTCCTACTCAGGGCCACCCACCTACTTAGAGAAACCCTTGGAATAGTACTCTCCACCTTAAATGGACCTACCTTTCTTTAATGGCACCAATCCACAAGGCTGGATACGAAAATGCACCAAGTACTTCTTAATCTATGGCATTCAAGAATAAAACATGATAAAACTTGCTAGTTTGTTCCTTAGTGAGATCCCTGATGTTTGGTTCCAAGGTTGGCAAGTCCATAACCCTCTGGCCACTTGGAACCAATTTGCTGAGGACTTTTGTGTTAGATTTGGTGAGCTCACTCCCACTGATATTGTTGAAGAATTCAACAAATTGAAACAAAATTCCACTATCATAACCTATCAAGAGAGGTTTGAATATCTCTAATCTCTAATGCAAAAACATAATCCTAGACCTTATAAGCAATATTTCATTTCTAACTTCATTAGTGGTCTAAATGAACAACTCAGGCCAATGGTGAAAATGCTTCACCCAACCACCTTGGTTTAAGCCTTTGAGCAATCTAAGCTCCAAGAGCAATCAGTGGAAGCTCTTTTCAAAAACCATAAACCCCCTCCCAAACCATACCCCACCAAGTACACCTCTAACCTCACCATACTAAAGCCTTCTCCCACTAAACCCACTAACTCCACCCACTCTAAACTACCTGCTCCATAAACTGAACCCCTTAGAAACCTTAGACCGTGTTTCAAATGTGGAGATAGGTACTTCCCTGGCCATGTTTGCATGTCTAAGCCCTTCATGGCCATGGAAGCATCAGAGGAAGAGCTAGAAAATCAAATAGTTGAAGATAGCACAATTTCCTTTAGTGCCCTAAAAGGTAACCATTCTCCAAATACCATTAGGATCATAGGCTCCTTTAGAGACCATCCAATCATTATCCTTATAGACACAGGTAGTACCCACACCTTTATTGATGCTAAGCTAGTAAAATCACTACAATTACCCTTAGTGAAAACATCCCCCCTTCAGGTTAAAGTAGCAAATGGTCAAACCCTTCTTAGTAAAACCAAATGTGAGACATTGGGTTGGGAAATGCAAGGACAACTTTGAATATAGTCTTAGGGCATTAGATCTTGTTGAATACCAAATGGTCTTAGGAGTGAATTGCCTTAAACAGTATAACCTAGTGTTGTTTGACTTTATTTCCCCATCCCTCACTATTCAAATAGATAGTACACCTTTACTTCTTACAGGTATTGTTGATACTACTTCTTTAAGTTTCATACTTGCAAGACTCTTCACAAATTTTTTTAAAAAAAGTGTGTTAAACTCACATGCTTATTTTCTCTACAAGCTATCTCAACACCACAACTTCCCCATTCTGAATTTCCAGCCATGGATATTTTGATTTCAAGGTCATGCCATTTGGCCTTACCAATGCCCATGCCACCTTTCAAGCACTTATGAATACCATTTTTGCACCTCTATCTTAGAAAGTTCATACTTGTTTACTTTGATGACATTTTAATGTACAACCTCACCCTTTCCCACTTGCAAGTTTGTGTTTGACTTATTAAGAACCAATCAATTTTAGGCTAAGAAGTCTAAGTGCACTTTTGCATCAAAATTAGTAGAGTATTTAGGGCATATTATTAGTGATAAAGGGGTAGCAATTGATCCTACGAAAATTAAAGCTATGAACAATTGGCTAACTCCCCAATCAGTCAAATCATTGAGGGATTTTAGGCTTGACAACTTATTATAGAAATTCATTAGGGGATATGGGGTACTTAGTAAACCATTGAGTGATTTGCTTAGGAAAGATACTTTCCAATGGTCATCCAGTGCTAATTCTACATTCATAAACCTAAAACTAATTCTTTCCTCCCCTCGCATTTTGGCCTTACTTGACTTTTCCTTTCCCTTTGTCATTGAGACTAATGTCAGCCACCAATGCCTAGGTGTTATGTTAATGCAAAACAATAGACCACTTGCTTTTATTAGCAAACCATTTAACAACAGGCATTAGGACTATCTATTTATGAAAAAGAACTGTTGGCTGTCATCATGGCAGTTTCATAATGGAGGCACTACCTTGAGCATGCACCCTATACTATAAAAACAAATCATTCTAGCCTTACCCACCTCTTACATTAGAAATTGCACAATTATATGCAACAGATAGGGGTCACTAAACTCTTGAGTCTTTCCTATACCATTTAATACAAAAAGGGGTAGAAAATAAGACAGTAGATGCCCTTTCCTATTTTTCCCTTCCTAAACCAGCCACCTCTGCCACCCTTACTGCAATTTCTTGTCCAGCCACTTTGATCGTAAGAGGCCACTAACAGCTATACTAATGACCCCATTGCTACTGAATTAATTCAGCACCTTTCTGTCACACCTTCTGTTAAGCCTAATTATTCTTTTTCGGGGGGAATTGTTGCTTTATAAAAAGAGAATTTATGTTGGCAAGTCTACTAATCTGAGATATTCTCTTCTTCAAAATTTTCATACTTCACCTATGGGGTCATAGTGGCATTAGGGTACTTTGCACAAACTACACCAATATTTTTTCTAGCTTGGTTTGCATGAACATGTTCATAAATGGGTTATTAAGTGTGACATATGCCAACAATGCAAAACTTCTCCCACCCTATATCCTTGCCTATTACAACCATTGCCTATTCCAAATCAAGCTTGGCTCCACATTTCCTTAGACTTTATTAAAGGATTACCTAAATCCAACAATAAAGACACAATTGTTGTCCTTGTAGATAAGGTTTCCAAATATGACCATTTTATTCCCTTGTCACACCCATTTATTGCTCTAAAAATAGCACAGCTTTTCCTTTATAACATTTTTAAATTGCATGGCATGCCACAATCTATCACCTCTAACAGGGAAAAAATTTTTACTAGCATTTTTTGGAAAGAATATTTCATTATTTGTGCACCAAACTACAATTCAGTTCTGCCTATCACCCACAACTGATGCGCAGACTGAGAGGTTAAACAGATGTTTGGATATCTAGATGCATGATAGCTGCAAAGCCATAAGCTTGGACACATTGGTTAAGCTTAGCTAAATGCTGGTACAACACTACCTTCCATTCTAGCTTGAAGATGCCCCCATCTAAGGCATTATATGGCTTCAACCCACCATTAATTCCAATTTTATCCCTAAGTTTTAATCTGCTGCTTCAGTTGAGGATTTGTACTTGAAAGGCAGTAGACGTCTCAATTCCTCAAAAAAAACACTTGCAACTACAAGAACAGGATGAAACAGTATTCTGATTCACGCAGGGTTGACAGGGCTTTTTCTGATGTGATTGGGTATTTCTTAAACTACAGCCCTACAGACAAAATTCTGTCACCCTAAGGAAAATTTTGAAACTTTGTGCTAAGTTCTATGGCCCATTTTAGGTTCTGGAAAAGATTGGTTCTATAGCTTATAGATTGCAACTCCCTCCTGACTCCCTCATACACCCAATATTTCATGTTTCCCAATTGTAAAAATATATGGGCAGTATGACTGATATTTTTCCCTCCCTTCCTCTGTTGTCTGATTTGGGGGAACCTGTGATAGCACCTTAGCAAGTACTCAACAGCAAAACTATCACAAGGAGCCACTTACCTGTGAAACAAGTCTTGATCTTGTAGAAGAACCTAGCTCCTTTTTATTCTACATGGAAAGTTGTGGCATTTATGAACAAAAAGTTTCCTGACTTCCACCTTGAGGACGAGTTGGCTCTCAATGGAGGGGTAGTTGTTAGGGTAATGAGGAATGGATCTATCTGTAATAAATAATTGTTATGATTGGCTTCTATGCATAGTACTTTATTGGTTATCGCTTAAAATGCAACTCTCTGTTTTGCTATTTAGTACATTACAACTGAGATATGACCTGGCAGTAGTAATCAGTGTAGGCCACGCCATTAGTCCTATATATATTGTAATGTTGACTTTAGTCAGATTTATGAATGAAAAACCCAAATATTTTCCTTCTCTTTCTCTTTCCCTCCTCTACCTTTCTTGCGTATTCTCACTGTCCAAACAGCTCTGGCTCCTCTTTAGAGATGTGCTTGTTAGGTTAATCAGCAATAAAACTAACAGTTTGTGCAATTGAAACGTACGTTAACTTAGACACCTGTGTTTACATTGCCTATTGAAGGAGCAAAATTTATGATCTACAGTGATGCATCTCACAAGAGGAAAAAAAATTAACTCTATCTCATGATTAACCTAAACATAAAAATTTATTTCCTAAAAAGTTTTTTAATAATAAAATTCATTTGCAAATAAAATAAATTGTGTGAATTTATTCCAAACCATCTAAGCAACATTTTCCACATTTTCATTAATCATTGCATCACATAATTTACTGAACCATGTGGCAAAAATAAGAATTGCACAAATTGATGATAATTATAAAAGTAAAAAAACTAGCAAAATACTCTTGAAACTGCGTAAACATAAAGCTGATAATTCATAATGGAATTCTTTTGCAGTTCAACACCAAAAACTCTTCAATTATTGGAAGAGCATTGAACTTCACTTAGCTTTTACCTGAAGGCAGAGGCGAAGTCTTTCAACCGGTTCCTCCTTAATCATAAAATGCTTTGTGCAGTTATCCTTTTCTATATTCTTTTAATGTTTTCCTCTGATTTTCTTCTTTTTTTTTTTTTTTTTGTTCACTCTTACCAAGTGGAACCTCCTCTAATCTTCACATTTGATCTTTTACATTGATCACAAGGCTGCCTGGTACTCCTTTTATGTTGCCGACAGGTAACACCATCAAATGAGCTATCAGAAGGAAATACTTCAAAAATGAGCAGAATCATCAATTTAGTGAATTTCAGAAAATGCCCCAGGATGAAAGAACTTGCATAATGCTTCTACAGCTAGATCAATCCGCAATTGATTCTGAAACCAGTTTTGTGTAGTAGTTAAAATTAGAGGAACAACTTAAATATGGAAGTACAACAATAAGTTGGAAGCACAGGCAAAGTTTTCTTTTTACCTTGCCTTCAAAATTAATTACAAGCGTCCCATTCCTGGATTTCCGATAAACCCCTTCATAATGCAAAAGGAACATCAGAATGAGAGACGGCAAATTCCAAAATGAGTCAATAATTTTAGAGAAACTTACCTATATTAATATCTGGGAAGTCAAGACACAGTTTAGATAGAGGTTGAGCAATTTCTACCTGCATTTATTGGTGGCAAAATCAAGGTGATATTACAAACAATGAAACAAACGAATATCAGATATCAATATCACATGCATCTATATCAACATTCTAGCACTAACCACAATATTTTGACTAAGGGGTCATTCATTTGGTCTGAATTCCGAATGTTGAATATGAATAAACAACTCATTGAGTTGAATGATTAAGTATTAGTATCAAGAGCTGATTGTTGAAAGATAAAGCAGTATACATTGTCATTTTATAATTGTAGGGAATAGTTTTGTCTTTTCATCAAGTAAGTCATAGAAATTATGGAATTAGCTCTAAAAGGAAGCTTTTTCATTCATACAAATTTGCCTTGCAAATTCAATTAAGTAGTTTATGGGTTTAGCTCAGATAAATAAACTTATTTTATTGTCTGAATGAATAAATTGAAAGCCAAATAAGCCATCGATAAGATAAAACAAGTGAGCCCTCAGTGCTTCTTTGGCATTGTAATTGGGTAGTTTTGATTAACTATGTTTGCAATGCAAGGCTCAGTAAACCATAGTTTTGGGAAATATTGATACTAGCTTTTCCTAATCTCGGTTTTCCAGGAGTTCAGCTTAGACAAATAAGTTTATTTCATTGCCTGAACAAATAAATTGAATGTCAAATAAGCCATCAATAAGACCAAAAAAAAAAAGTGACCCAAACACTGAAAATTCAATTTTAATATAAAAAATTTCACAACAGGCCATGTGAGGGGCATATATGAATTTTACAGTAGATTCACCATTAAAGACTTTTATCAATAACACACCGCCACCCCTATTCCACCCCCACCCCCCCCCCCCCCACCCAGGGGACCCCAGTAACAGTAGGTTTTAACCCAAATTTTCTTTTGCAGCTAGGTTTATTACTGAAACTCAAATTCTTCAGTGCATAAATAAAATTAGATTCTACTTCATTAAACTGGTGAATTAGAGAGCAGAGGGAGACAATTATAGAGAAGGGAGAAGCAGCAAAAACATTGGGAAAAAAAGAAGCAAAAGAAACAAGAAAAAAAAAAGGAAGGAAGAAAAATTCAAGCTTAAGACATACCTGCTGCCTGCTGGAGTTGTATAGCAGGATTCTTTTCTTTGTTTTTATTTTTATTTTGTTAAGTGAAAAGTAGTAGTTGGAATTGGATATAAATAAAACTCATCCTACAATTTAAGACTGTATAAAACACCTCAAAACCCTGACATTTTTTAGGTTTAGCTATTAAAAACACAAAGTGGACTTTTTTCTGCACCTCACGCCTACAATAAGGTGTTCACCTTTGCACCTAATCCCTCGCCTGATTCACCTTACCCGCCTTCTGAAGTTCAAGGCTCCAGCATCTGTGCCCTATGAAAAGGGCGCCTCAGGCATTTCTTTAATAAGAATGTTCTTGCATTGCAATTGGGTTGTTTTTTATTAACTGTGTTTCAATACACAGCTTTAAAAAATTGATATTAGCTTTTCCCAAATCATGGTTCCTAAAGGGATCAGCTCAGACAAATAAGTTTATTTCATTTGTTGAACAAATAAACTGACTGTCAAATCAGCCATCAATAAGACAAAACAGGTTACAGCTAAGTGCTTCTTTGGTATTGTAATTGGTTGTTTTTTATTAACTGTGTTAAAAATGCAAGGCTTAGTCTAACATAGTTCAGGAAAACTGAAAAGATTGATAATAGCTTTTCCCAGATGATAGTTTTCCAAAAGCAGTTAAGAAAATTTGAAAAAGTAAAATTGAAGCAAAAATTCTGTTTTTAAAAACAGCTCAAAATCAAATCCCAAACAGAGCCTAATGAATTAAAAAAATCCTATTTTATCAGAATTGCTTAATTGATATGCCTACTTATGCAATTCAAACTTGAAAAAACATATGCTGAACACTGAAGAATAGTTCCCAAGAACTCACAGGTTGACCAAAATTAAAATTCCAAAAGTCAAAATATGCAGTCTGGACACCTCAGAATGAGCGACTCTTGTGACTCCTAAAATTAAAATAATTCACTTCTAAACTAATCTTTCTATTTTGATACCAACAATATTGCGCATGGACCATAACAGTTGCCAAACAAGCCTAGCATAATCAATCTAACTGAAGTCAAGTGTACTTGTATCATAGAAAGAAAACATTTCAATAAAACTAATCAAACTGTAGTCGAATGATAGCTACAGCAACTGAGGAAGGTAAGGAGAAACGGAACAGCAATGGGTTATCAAGCATCCAAAACTTGAAAATGGCAAATATTGTACTGGTCGATTGTCATCATTAAAATAAAAGCATGCAAGCAATCGACCTCAGCTCTACCAGTGGAAATGCAGTAAATGCATGTCATATTTGTAGTGCCAGAAATGAGGAAGTGAAAAATGCTAAATTAAAATACGTACATCTGAAAGATTTGTTAAAATTTTTTTCGATACAAATGGTTCCATCATTGCTAGCAGGTTGTAAGATTTCATTAATTCTGTCAAACATTCCCATTCCTCATCCAGCTCAGCAACATTTGTTGCCGCAAGAATGATTACATTCTGACACTTTATCTGCAGAGACAATCACTTGACAGCAATTCAAACTAGCACCTCATACATCACATTAATTACATTGCTTAGAGGAACGAGTAAAAAATCACATCATTAAGATCATAATTTAGCTTCCAAACACATACCATGGGAACTGGCAGCTTTTCATGGTGTAGCAATTCAGTAATACCCTCAGGCAACAAAGCCATCTGAAGAAAGGATAGTAGACTAAATTAAGATTGCATGAATTGTACCACAAAGTGCATTGTGGAAATACATTCATTCAATTGCATAGTATAATATATTTCAGAAAAGCAAAACATCGAAGGGAATGGGCAGTACAACCAACAGTGAAACAGGAAAGAGTAAGTAATATCAATAAAGCCTGACTGCTGAAATAGCTACCTAAAACAAACTAATCCAATACCTAGAACAAAACAGAAACATACCTTAACAAAATCATCCTTTGATTTTCTTTAACATAAACTTCAACCTAGGTATGTAATCAAGCCGAGTTGAGCCAAGTCAACACAATGTTGAGATCAACTCAAAAGGTCCATAAAATACTCGAACTCGAGTTAATTTTGCTCAATTATTATTAAAAAAAAATGTTTATTTATGGTGTTAAAATAAAACTTGAATAAACTGGAGTTTCAACTTGAATTGGTAAATTACTATTCAATATTATGTTTGATTAGGCTCGAGAGCCACTCAAATAGAATATAATAATACTTGAACTCGTTTTGACTGATTACTTGAGCTACTCGAGCCAAGCCCAAGTAACTCGAGCATCTTGACTCAGTTGCACCCCTATTTCCACCGAGATTACAATTTGTTTGAACAATGTAAAAACCCATTCAATTAATAAATCACCATTAAAATAAATGGCATTGTCCAGGAATAAACTGAAAAACTCCCAATCAACCCTTGTTTCTAGAGTTTCCATTTGCTCTCAATAAAGATTCAGATATTAGATAGTTATGGAATCCAGCTGATTGGTTTGATTTACATATCATCTCCACTTTTGTTGCACGGACCCAAGAAAATTATTTAACCAAGAGAGTAAAATTCAATTCCACATAGAAAAATTCGCTGTTCTGCTGTCAAATTCTGCACTTCACTATCAATGCATCCATGCGTTCTTATGACAAACATATAAAATGGCCCATCCACTCTGTTCTTTCGTTCTAAAAGTGGCAGAATATCAAAATAATATAGATGAAATATTACCTCATTTCGATCGCCAGTGCAGTGATCACCTATAAGATGCCTGAGATATTCTTCAAATTCTTCATCAGGAGCCTACATTGGACAAATCAATCAAGATCTACTTATTCTAAACCTACATACATGTACAACTTAAATGAGAAGACTTACCAGGCGAACCCCAAAAGCCTTCGCAACTCCAGCTAAAGTAACATCAGAATGCAATGGACCTACCCCTCCATACATAAATACCTATAAGCATCAAGTGTAAACTCTGTGAGACAACAGATATTTTAAAGAAATAGATGTAGACTTTGTTATACTGGTAAGGAGTAACTCTGTTACATCTCTGAAAGTAATAAAGTAGAATTGTTTACCACATCATTGGCAGGTTTAAATCGCTCAACTTCTGCAGCAACAGAATCTATCTGGTGCAAAAAGAAATTCATGAAATATAGATTTTAAGAAGAGGTGACAAATCTAACGTTAGAACTCTGTATGAGCAGATAAATCTGCTAATATAAAGCATGAAGCTCATCATGGTGTACAGTTTCCCATATAAAATATGAATGCAATTCCATCTTGTACATATGGCATTTAAACAGGTACACCATTTAATTGTTACAAGACTGACTGACCGATAAAATCAGTTTCACAGATAATAACTCACATCATTCCGAACTACTGTAGTTTGTGATAAAGACCAACCAATTGAACGGAGCTTTCTACACAGTAAAGGTCCCAATTGATCCTCGACAGTGCCAAACCTGAGCTATGGAATAGATAGAGAACCTGAAACTTCAGTAAAAAGAGCAAGTAACAGAAATAAAGAAGCATAACTAGGCTACCCTGCAAAATTAAGCACAGTTCAAATGATTTACATAGTTCAGATTCTCAAGGGTCTTCGATTTTCCCCGATAGTTGTAATATCAAACGTTTCATTTTATTCTAAATAGTTTGAACTTTGAACCTTTTCTTTTTCTATGAAACAAGTGAACTTGAAATGTTTGAGCACCAACATCATCCATAATAAACCACTCAACCGATTTGAAATGCTAATGTGCAACTTAGGTAAGACATCAAACAATGGCGTAATTGTTGAGCTAATGCAAACTTGACTTTGGAGAATCATATAATCAAGCAAAAATAACAATGAAAAAAACATGCATAGAAAAAACTCTATATTGCAAAGCCAGAGAAAATGTTTCAACAGATGAAAAAGACTATTGCAAAGCCAACCAATCTCTATAGTTACTTGAATAACTAAGAGATAAATAACCAGATAACTTTGAAGATGATACAACAGTTAACTCGAGAGAATGGAAACTATAATTGAAAACCAATTAACAGGGGACTTACAAAATCTCATCCCCAACAGCAATGACTGATGCTACAAGCATCCTGTTTTTATGTGGATCCACATTGCCTAGGCTATCATTAACAGGAAAATGTCCAGTAGTGGAAGGAGACAATTTTTTTACTCTTCCTGCTCTTTCCAATCTTCCATCAGAAAGTAAATACGCAGGTTTAAATCTTTCTTTACACCTGGAGTCATTGATGGACAGCAATGAATTTGGTACAGTGTCATGTATGCTCCCTATAGAAGTATATCTGAGAGGAAAGGAAAATGGATATCATAGATTATCAATGAAGAGGTATAAACTAGTCAACTATTAAAATGGTTGAGCCTATGCGTATGCACTCACATAAAATTACAAATTTGTAAAATCAAGCAGCACAGCTTGGACCTATAAAATATAGAACAAAAACTCTTAACATTTCGAAGCCAGAGAAAGACTTACCCCTGATCATAAAGGCTGCAGTACCGGACCTTGCATGTCAAAATAAAAGCCCAAACATCTCTGTGAAAGAAACATATGTTAGAATTCCCAAAATTTTCCCAGCTTTAACATGTCACTAATAAATAAAATCAGATTCAATGAAAGCTAGTCTTTTTAGCAGTTGCATTGCACACATATACATATTTATTTCAATAAATTTAAATATTAAATAAAATTGCTATATATAGATTAAATTATTAAAAAAATGCAATTTTTTTTTGTTTTTTTGTAAAATAAGAATATAATTATTATGCAAAATAAATTTAATTATTAAAAAGATTTATTATTTTGTATACATTGTTAGAATCTTATAATTATTGGGGTAGATTGTGCATATATTAGAAAGATACTATGAGATCTTTAAGAGATATTAGGATAGAATCTTGTAATTATTGGGGTAGATTGTGCATATATTAGAAGGATATTAGGAGATTTTTAGAAGATATTAGGAGATTATTTTCCTATTTTGAATTATTTTCTGTGTATTATATATACCTTAAACCGTATATGAAAATTCATCAAGCCAATTGCTTGTTTCAAAACTTCTTCTTCTCTCTTTCACATGGTATCAGAGCCTATAGTGGTCTGATTTATTTTCCTCCCCTTATTTCTGCAAATCCTCCTGTTTCCACACATAAAAAAAAAAAAAAAAAAAAAAAAAAAAAAAAAAAAATGAATGACAGTACCTTAATTAAACCACTCTTTTCTAATCCATCTATTCACTACTGTGAGGCTTCTAGGCAGTAGCAATTATGTTTCTTAGTCGTCTTCTGTTGAATTATGGTTTATGGGTCAAGGGTATAATGATTATTTAAGTAAAACAGCTGCTGATATTTCGGAAAAAAATAGGATGACATGGTCTAAAATTGATGCACAATTGTGTAGTTTGTTATGGCATTCTCTTGAGCTTAAGTTGCTTCCCTTATTTCAATCCTGCAAAACCTGTTGTAAGGTGTGAACCAAAGCCAAGACACTATATACCAATGATATACAGCGAATATATAAAGTGGTGTCTGATATTGTTAACTTGCAGCAAAATCAGCAGGATATGGCTAGTTATCTTGGACAAGTTGAGACATTACTTGATGAATTTAATTCCCTTGTGCCTTTCTCAGAAAGTACTGCTACACAAGAACAACAAAGAAATAAATTCTTCCTGGTTTTGGCACTCATAGGTCTTCGACCTGATCTTAGTTCAGTCCGAGATCAAATATTGATAGGTTCTGTAATTCCCACCTTGGAGGATGTCTCTGCTCGTCTCCTTCACATCTCTGTAACCCCAGCCTCATCACAAAATATGGAAGCATCTGTATTTGCGGTTCAAAATAATAGTCGAAAGTGGAAAGGTAACAAATCCAAACACTGTACTCATTGTGACAAGCCTGGTCATACTCGGGAAAGTTGTTGGAAATTGCATGGTAAACCATCGCAGAATCATTCCTTCAATGCTGGCAAATTTGTTGCTCGCTTGGCTCAGAATACTGGTGCTGGACTTCTGCCATTACCTGATCAAGCATTTGGTGCTATTACTTTATCTGGAACAGACTATAGTGAGTATTTACAATTTCAGACAGCTAAACAACAGTCATCTACCATCTCTCAGTCTGGTAATTCAGTCGCTTGTCTATCCAAATCCATTGTTCCTGATCCTTGGGTGCTTGATTCTGGTGCTTCTGATTACATCTATGGTAATAAAACTCTTTTCTCTACTCTCTCTGATCCTTCAAACACATTTATTGTCACTTTAGCCAATGTTTCTCAAACTGTAATTAAAGGAATTGGAGAAGCACAACCTCTTCTTTCAGTTACTCTAACCTCAGTACTATTTACTCCTGAATGTCCATATAATTTGATCTCCATTAGCAAATTGACCAAACAACTTAATTGTATTGTATCCTTTATAGCTGACTATGTTTCTGTGTAGGATCGACGTACGGGAAAGATGATTGGAGTAGGATATGAGTCACAAGGATTGTACTATCTTTCCTCAACTAAAACCACAGTCGCACTTACTTCCACTGCTTCCGCTGATCTCCTTCATCGTCGTTTCGGACATCCTAGTCTTATCAAGCTTAAACAACTAGTTCCCAGTCTTTCTACATTATTTTCTCTTGAGTGTGAGTCGTGTCAACTTGGGAAACAAACTCGTGTCTCTTTTCCCAAGCGTGTCAATAATAGGGTTGCGGCTATGTTTGACGTTGCGTATTTAGATGTATGGGGTCCTAGTCGTGTTAGTTCCACATTGGGTTTTAATTACTTTGTCACTTTTATTGATGACTATTCTCGATGTATTTGGTTGTTTCTTATGAAAAATCGTTCAGAATTATTTTCTATTTTCCAAACTTTCTGTGTTGAAATTCGTAATCAATTTGGACTTTCCATTAAAATATTACGTAGTGATAATGCCAGAGAGTATTTTTCTCATCCTTTTAATCAATTTATGTCTTCTCAGGGAATAATGCATGAATCTTCTTGTGCTCATACTCCTCAGCAGAATGGAGTTGCTGAAAGAAAGAATAGGCACCTCATTGAAATAGCTCGTACCTTACTTATTAGTAATTATGTTGTTGATTTTCTGTGTAATGAGAGAGCTTTTATTGCTTCTTACATTACAAATGAGATACAATTCACTCTTATTTATAGATGTAGGCTATTTCCAAAATACCTAAGCTACCCTTACACCTAAACTATGCTACTCATACATACAACAATATATCACAGCACTCCCCCTCAAGTTGGCGTATAGATATTGAGTAGGCCTAACTTACATACTTAGTTATGAAAGATTTGCCACTTAATATTTTAGTGAAGACATCTGCAAGTTGATTATCTGAAGTTACATGAGAAAGTTTCAAGACACTTTGATTGATCTTCTCTTTTATGAAGTTTATCGATTTCTGTGTTTTGTTCTGTCATGCTGAACCGGATTTTGAGCAATACTAATAGCTACCTTGTTGTCACAATAAGGTTGAAGCTCCAAACTCTGAAAGCTTCAATTCTTCCAATAGCTTTTTCACCCATAACATTTCACAAACTCCTAAGGCCATGGCTCTATACTCAGCTTCTTGAACGAGCTACTACACTCTGGTTTTTACTCATTCAAGTAACCAAATTTCCTCCAACAAAGGTACAATAGTCTGAAGTCGATCTTCTGTCATTTGGAGATCCAGCTGAATCTGCATCAGTATATACCTCAGTTTTTAGGTGGCCATGCTTAGAAAAAAGTATGCCCCTTCCAGGTGTAGACTTCAGATACCTCAAAATACGAAAAACAGTTTCAAGATGAGAGTCACGAGGGTCATGCATATACTGACTCACAAGGTTAACAGCAAACGCGATATCAAGTCTTGTGTGTGAGAGATAAATTAATCTATTGACCAACCTTTGATATTGGCCTAGATCAACTGTCTTCCCAACTCCTGCCTACAATTTGAGGTTGGCCTCAATTGGAGAATCAGATGGCTTACATCCCAACATACCTATTTCTTTTAAAAGGTCTAGGACGTATTTTCTTTGTGAAATGAAGATCCCTCTATTAGATCTAGCAACCTCAATACCGAGGAAGTATCTCAGACTTGCAAGATCCTTAATTTCAAACTCTTGAGCTAGTAGTTTCTTCAAGCGAGCAACTTCTATTTCATCATCTCCAATTATCACCAAATCATCAACATAGAAAATTAGTAACGTGTTCTTACCCTTATGGTGTCTAATAAATAAAGTATGATCAGCATTACTCTGAATATACCTAAAGGAAACCATGGCCTTATTGAGCCAATCAAACCATGCCCTAAGTGACTGTTTAAGGCCATATAAGGCCTTCTTCAACCAGCATATCTTTCCTTCGGTTTCGTGACAATTAAGCCTCGGAGGGATGTCCATGTAGACTTCCTCTTCTAAATCTCCATGCAAAAATGCATTCTTGACATCAAATTGATGCAACTCCCAGTTTAGGTTGGCTGCATAAGATAGTATGATCCTGATTGTGTTCGTCTTAGCAACTGGAGCAAAGGTCTCTTGATAATTGTTAAGGATTAGTTGTAAATAGAACTCTATTAGGAGTTGTAAATAGAACCCTATTAGGAGTTAGATTTCTAATAGGTTTATAGTATCATGTATGTATATATATATATGTGTCCCTATTGATGAATTAAAATAAGAAAATATTTTTTCCATAATAAACTCACAGTTGCTAATGTGAAAGAGTGGGTGATAGACTCTGGTGCCACATGGTAACTTTATGCAAATAAAAATACATTTGTGTCCTATACTCAAGTTGAGGAAGGAGAAAAAACATCTTATCTTACTGACTCGCACACTACTCAAGTTCTTAGGAAAGGCAAAGTCCTGTTGAAACTCACATCTAGAAAAAATTGGCTTTGAATGAGGTGATGTTATTCCTAATATCGAAACTAGTCTTGTTTTCGTTAGTCTTTTGGGAAAAGTTGGTGTGAAAGTTGCATTTGAATATGATAAGATTGTGAAAATCAAGAATAACACTTTTGGGGGAAAGGGGTATTATTGTAATGGTTCATTTGTACTCAATGTTTCCGAAATTAATGAAATTGCTACTTCTTCTACTT
The DNA here is from genome assembly GCA_947857235.1 of Jatropha podagrica. Lineage (NCBI taxonomy): Eukaryota > Viridiplantae > Streptophyta > Magnoliopsida > Malpighiales > Euphorbiaceae > Jatropha > Jatropha podagrica. The sequence continues at coordinate 16,381 of CANUEP010067603.1, read as the reverse complement.
ACTTAATTGATTCTATTAATTTATGGCATGCTAGGGTAGGACATTTGAATTTTTCTTATATCAAATTAATGTAGAAGCTAAGTTTAATATCTAGCTCTAGTACTTCATGTTTAAATAAGTGTGAAATTTATGCAGAATCCTAGCAAACCAAAAAATCTTATGCTGCAATTTTCAGAGAATCTGAATTATTAAGTCTAATTTATGTTGATTTAGGAAATTTAAAACAAACAATGACTAGGGGTGGCAAAAAATACTATGTCACATTTATAGATGATTTTTCAAGATATACTAAAGTCTATTTGCTTATAAATAAAGATGAAGCTTTTGATTGTTTCTTAAATATTAAAGCTGAAGTATAAAATCAACTTAACAGGAAAACTAAAAGAGTTAAATTCGACAGAATTTGTAAATTTGTTCTTCTCAATGATTTTTGCGAAAAGGATGGAATAATTCACAAGATTATTCATCCTTACTCACTTCAATTAAACGATATAGCTAAAAGTAAAAATAGAACATTAAGCAATGATGAATTACATGCTTGTTAGTTTTAATGCACTAGAAAATCTTTAAGGGGAAGCTATCTTATGTGCATGTCATTTACAAAAGATCTTCTACCTGAACCAATAAGAAATCTAATAAGACACCTTATGAACTATGGAATGAATATCCTCCTAACCTGAAATATTTGAAAGTGTTGGGTGCCTAGCTAAAGTGATGCTACCTGAACTTAAGAAAAGAAAAATAGATTCTAAAACCTCTAGTTGAATGTTTATTGGATATGTTAATCATAGTATTGCTTATAGATTTCTTGTTTCGAGACAAAAATTAAAGTTGAGTAACTAAACAATGACACATTGAAATCATGGACCTAAATAAAACTGAGTGTAAAGTTAAGTGACCATTAGTATAACTTACCCTTCTTTTTTACACGCTCTATATCATTTATTTTTCCAAAAAATTGAATTTACTATCCTTTTATTGTAAAAAATGCATGGTGAATTTGGTGGCAGTAATAATGGTGATTATTGATGTATTTGCGTTTAAAAGAGGAGGTTTGAGTTTTGGGGCAACATTATCACAGTTGTATAGAGTTCTTTTTTTTTTACTTGAACGTGGTGGTGTTTTGTGATTTAAGTTTTAGGAAGGAGTGAATTGGAAATGAATTTAGGGATTTGGTTATATTTCATCATAGCTTATGTGTTAGGTTGATTATTAATAAGGGCAAAGAAGTACTTTTGGTATCAAGATGACATGTGAATGCTTATGAAGAGGTGATTTAGCCATCTACATTACACATCTTCTACTGATGCAATGAATGGGTCCCATTTTGAGCCAAATGTGAAGTTCAAGAAGCCATGTAAAAAGTACCTATTTAACCGTTAGATACATGATTATAAAATTTTTTTGTTCAGGCACCAAGATAGTAAAAAGAAAAAAATTTAGAACAAATTTTGTCATTAATCCTTTACAAAATCTTTTGACTTGTAAATTTATGTTGGAATGAAAAGTAATAGTAATAATTTTTGGAAAATTATAATTGTACTCTCTATTTTGTCAAAAAAACTAAGATTATGCAAAATATACGAGATCACAAACGTAATTGCTCGCAGCTAAATATGTGAATGCTTTTTCAAGCCTTTTGTAAAGATCCTCCTACTAGTGATATATTAGACGTTATAAGTTGTCCAAGTTGCCAAAAAAGAGTTCATTCGCACGAGTCGATGTATTTTTACGGGTCACCCTCGTGGAGTAGATGAGTTCTTTTGAATTTCTCGGATCTTTTTCAATGGATTAGCATCTCAAAGTCCTTTGATGGACATAAAGAAATCGTCTTAGTAGCAACCACTAACCAATAAAACAAGGCTTAGCTCTATAGTTAGTCCATAAGCAAGGTAAATAGGTCCATTACCAGCCAGCTCCGGATCGAAAATACCTAACGGAGTAATCCCTAATCTCAGATCGAAGATGCTAATAGGGCCTTGGGACCACTCTACCACCCTTGTCTATCTCTTGTAAAGTATGCTCCCCGGACATATACTACGTAATCTTAGAAAGATAGAATATCACTACGTAAACATAATATTAAGTTATGAGTTTAACTCCCAAGGGATTAACCACTATGCTAAATAGAGTAAGGCGAAGAGCTATTGTTCATTGGAGTGCTTACATGTGGAGGTTCTTCCCATCATTGAAGTCAGAGTGTGGAACTGAACCCTTCGAAGAATAAAGATAAAAAAATAGTTTCATTGGAAAAACCAACACACATCATATTGACTTTCTTTTGCCTTACTTCTAAGGATAGATAAAAAAGGTTGGAGAGAGTGACTTTCTAAAATTCCCTCCTTTCTAAAGCTGCACAAGGCGGCCCCCTAGAACAAAACCGACCCTTTCCTCGTTTAATGAAAGACCCTTGCCTTGTTTCCCATTCATTTGTGGGTCAGGACTTGAGGGCCTTTTTTTCTCAACAGGTGATTTCAAAAATCAACCAACTAAAAAATCCATTGCCCAGGTGACTCACAACCTCCCTCTTGCCTAAATGGGATGTAGTCCTTGTCTTTTTCTCTTCTTTTCTTTATAAGGGGCATATAGAGTCTGAGGGCCTTTGAACCACAAGAGATTGGATGCAATTCTCTCTTTATAGGCTTCTGCCAGTAGACTTGCGAGTTGCAAGGTAAAGTGAAGGCAAGTCTCCATTTCGTACCTTTTTCACGCAAATAGAATAGGAATTTTCCCAGCTGTAGCTAGAGAATAGGCAGTTGTTCATGACTTAGATGCTATTGACTCTGTTATTGGAAACTTCCACTTCTACTGGATAGCTAAAAACTTAGATTGAAAGAGAATCAAAGGAAACTCCAAATGGCTGACTTACTCCATCATTACTTTGATAACTTCACTTGCTTGTTAGCCAAAGATCCCCACTAACCTTATGGATTGGCCTTGCCTTTTACATTAAAAAGAAACTTGTCTCTTGGCACGATAACAAAGAGAAGTCAAACTTACTATCAGGAAGAAGGCGATGTAAGAAAGTCATATCAAGAATAGCTAGAGTTATAGTTATTAAAAGTATAGAAAGGTACTATGGTTTACGACCGCTCATATGTACTTGAAAGAGAAAGTCCAATTTCAATTAGAACTAGGGATGGCACATATTTATTTATATAAAGATTTATTATCCTACCAAGAGAAAAACAAATTAGCTTGCTCATTTGATGAATTTAAAGAGTACCTTGCCCTTGACCATAAATATACACAATATTGCTCATCCCCTAGTAACCACTAGTTTTAGAACTGAATAGGTAAAGCTATATGGCATTCCAAGAAGAAAAAAAGAGACTAGTTTGACTAAATAAAAAAGGATACCAGCTATCGTAAGATGCCTATTAGTATAAGCTTGATTTTTATATCTATCCTATCCTCTTACTCTCTTGTCTAGTCCTAGCTTAACCTCTAATTAACTCAAATCAGATCTAGATGTCTCATCAACATGAAAGCACTAAGGCAAGGCGTAGAAAGAGGTCAAAGCATGAACACAGAAGAAGATAATCTATTTATTATTCTTTATCGCTAAACAGTCAGATCTATCTCCTATCCTTCTTGGGAAGTAGTGGAACTAATGGTTGGCCTCACTGGCACTTTATGCTAATCAAACTAGAAGTGAAAGTAAAGTTCTTTGAGTTGAATAGATGATGACTGGACATAATGGAACTCTTCCTCTCTAATAGGGAATGGGGGATCACTAACTCAATTAAATTTCTTGAAGGGAGCACAATACTTTGATAGCTGAAGGGCGGTCCAGTCCTTTTCATCTCTAACTCAATCGAGCTAATGTAACAACTATTTTTGATAGTTGGAGTTGCCTTGATATAAAAAGGTGTCCAGTTCAGAAGGCACAAAAGAATGAATATTCTCTTGCTCGTGTCTTGGCTACTGCTACTATTCATAGCAATAAGAAGAGCTCATAGTCTCAAAATTGCTCGACCAAGTCTACTTTGCTCTTAGTTTCTTTCTATCCGTGGGACTGGCTAACTAATGAGATAGACTAGGTTACAACTCAAGCTTGCCATTCAAAGGAATGAAATCACTCAACTGAAAGGAGAAGAGCGAAGCATTAATAGCAGCGATAACATAATAAAGCGAAGGAATATCTGAAAGTCCCCATCTCAATTGAGAATGACCCTTCTTTCCCAAGCAGTTCTGTTATATCTGTGGGTATATATCTTCTAGCTTACTAGTACTTTAGACTATTCTTGCTATTCATAGTTTTCAATCTTACTTTTCTTGTCAAAGTCTTATAGAGTATTGTCTTAAATAGTCTAGTCTATAAAGAAAGAATAAAGTAAAGCTTTCCTATAGGGAAATGAGTGAATGATTTGAATACTTCTTCCTCTTTCCCTTTTTCTCAAGCTCTTACTCTTACTAGCGCAGATAAAGTCATTCTTACGGCTAGACCCAAACGATTTAAACACAACTCTCTAATCTCTGACCTCGAGGGAAACTGGTCAAGAACAAGATGCCATTATTCTGCAACTAGAGAAGGAATGTAATTGGCTTGTTCTTTGATTGAAAGAGACTCATTCCCTTCTTTGTCTTATTTATTATATGCCTTATTGAGAGCTCTCCACACTAGAATATGAGAGAGTGCTTGATCATTCAGTTTCATTCAATATTATGTGCTTTCTTCAAGCACTATCTCTTATCTTTCTTAGCTCCCACCCTATGAATGCTAAATTCTACTAACCCAACTCTTACCTAATATCCAATGACATGGAAGCACTTTTGACTCAATGCAAAGAAACTCCAACTCGATCACACCCACCTATGGATAACAACTAGAGTTTTGGCTTTACCATCAAGCTGTCTGGTCTAATTCATATGTTCTTCACTACCATCTCTCTATGCTTGACAAGAGAAGTATGAAACCCTAATGGGGTCACCCAGCATGACCTAAAAAATGAGGATTGAACCTAGCATTTAGAGGAAAACTACTTCAACCCAATCACTGATAGGGGAAAGATTACTTGCCATTCCTAAACAAGTTACGTGAAGAATAGGCGAAAGAGACTCCACATAACTCTTAAGAAAGGAAGAAATTGCGAGTGAGAACTATCGGAGAGGTTTCCTCCTTGCAAGAACAAAGGACTCAGAACATTAACATAGAAAGAAGAACAACAGTTGGGGTTACCTTAGGCAAAAAGAAAGACAAATCGGGCATTCCCTTTTACATAGAATTGAGATAAATAAAGCACATTCTATAAGGAAAATCCAAAATGAAAGAAATTTGAAGGAAGGTCGTTCAATAATGAATGACAAGATGAACTTGCTTAATTGAATTCTTTCATAGACTTGGTTTTCATTACTGAATCGGATCGGATGCTTGAGCTCAATTTTATTTGCTTAATGGGAAGAGTTTGCGAGTTGGAATCTCAGACTCGAAGAAAGATAAAATAGCTTAAGAGTCAGTCATGTGCTTATGGTAGGAGAGGAAGGGAAGTCTGTGGATAGCAAATAAAGTTTTTAAAGTAAGTAATCAAGGGTGTTAGGGCCTTTCCTCCTTCCCAATTAGTATCATATAGAGCTAGCATTAGGTTCTGGTGATCTATTTTAGGACAAAGAATAGGATAAAAATGACTATCTACACTTGATGTTGCCCAACAGGCTAAAAATAAGATAAGAATAAGATGGAAAAGCCTATTACTAAGGGATTCAGCCTAATCATTTGAAAGTTCCTTCTATTTTACTCTTTGACTCACTTGCTTTTCAATATCTCAAAGTATATTCATAATATGCTTAGGCTTCTCAGATGTTCCTTCCCCTTCCCTATGATGGGATAGGCTCTTAGATGGACATGGATAGAAAAGGCTTCACCTTAGAGAAATTAGCTAGTCCTATCCTCATTAGGGTTAGGGATCGATGGACACTTTCTTAAGTAAATAAAGAGGCTCAAAAGGACGGCGAACTCATAGCTTTCTTTCATCAACCAACCTAAGATGCCTTCTCTATATAAGATGGAGTAGGGAACAGAAGGAGGCACATTCAACAGGCAGTCAAGAAGCAAGCACCATTGCCTCATGGCTTAATGTCGATTAACGATGCCCAACTTCATATTTCACTAATGGCATTTTATCTTCTAATTGAAGTTGAACTGTGCTATTTGACACCAAATGATGAGGGATCACAAATCTACAAAGGAGACTCAACCACCCACTTGGTGCTACCACCCTGCGAAGGATTTTGCCCCAATCTTAATCTAAGAAACGAACTGTGGTTGCCACTTTTCCATCGGAGAAAAATGGTTTATCTTTATTAATAGCCAAAAGAATCCTAATGTAGAATCTTCATTGCTCGTGCGGACACTTCAAACCTCTATGTAGATCTATTCCAAAATATTCTCAACTTCCTTCATCGATACACCTCTTGTAAAAACAACACTTGACATTCTCTTTTACAGTTACCTGTGCAAGACTTATGAAATGCAATGTCAAGCGTTGTAGGGCTCGTTCGCCACGTCTAGTAGTTGATTCAAGGTATTGCATGTTCAGCATGCCTTCCTATTTCCATGGTAAAAGCTTCTACTTTGTGCATGAATAGACTTCAAAAATTCCATGTCTAACTCTTACGTTAGGCTCATCCCTATTAGCAAATTCCAAGGATTTCTTTTGTGTATATATTAAAATCAAGCATGCATGATGAATTAATGTCAAATATGTGCATGTACTTATCTACCTGATGAATGCAAATATCAAGAGAAACATCAAACAAGTAAGAAAAATCGAAGTTCATTACATTACACATTATTGACAGTTCATCATAAACAAATTCAATAATAAAAACATGTCAGCAGGATCTTCTTCCTCAAAGCTTTCTTCAATATAGCCCCTCCTCTTCCCTAACCTGAGAGACATGTCCCTCCTTTTATTCCTTTTTCTATTTAAATTCAGAAAGCAACTCCTCAGGAGCCTTTGCAAGCTCGACCAAACATGGGATCTTAGGAGATGGCATGCTTTGAAATTTAGGAAGTGTGTTAGTCCTCCTATTAGGCTTTTTCTTTTCAGAATAAGTTATTTTGCCATCATCAATCAGATCTTGGATTTCATGCCTTAAGCGAAAGCAATTATCTGTGGCGTGGCCTTTGCACTGATGGAATTGAAAATAGGCATTGTGATCGAACTTCTTTGGCAAAACCTTCGAAGGGCATATTGGTGTAAGCGGGTGTAACAAGCCTGCTGATTTAACTCTCTCAAATACTCTAGAAAGGGGAATACTAAAGTTGGAGAATCTCCTTGTAGGTTTGGTGGTTCTTAAACCTAGAATGGTAGATGTTCTATCATTGCAAGTGCTCAGAGTCTCGATCGACTGACTGAACACTTGGATTTTGGACTTATTAAAATTTCCACTATTGTTGTCTTTTCTAATCTTGTCTTTTCTGGTAGCTCCCACCTAATATCCTCGTGGAAAGTCAAGGCATTTTAATCTTGTTGGGACGATTGACTCGGATCTGGCCTTCTTGGCATAAGTCTTATGAAATTCCATGTCTTACCAGCTATTACCAATATGTTTCTTCCTTATAAACTCATTTCTGGTCTCTCTGTCATCCCTTGTAACCACTTTCTCTTTTCACTTATCTGACACTATGAACTTTTTTAGGCTGGCCTCTACCATTTTCTCAATCACCTTCTCCAATTCGACAATGAGAATATTTGATTCAGCCATCTTATTAATCGAAAGTGAATTTTGAACAGACAAATCTGCTTGAACTGGAGAACAACCAATCTAAAATCTAGAGCCCGACGAATTGGATGGAAATTGTGCTAGATGGATTAAAAGGGTCGAAGGCTCTTCAACTCTGATCAAGCTGTTTTCTGACCTCAACCAGCTGCCTGCTTTCAGTGCTATCATGACTGCATAAAATGGAAGTTAGTCATATGATATGAAGCATGTATGCATGGATGCTTATGGAATGACACACGAAAATATAATCACACAAGATAATATAACGAGATGCAACTAACATCGTATTCTGCCATGATTCGATTGGGATTATTCAAAATATATATTGAAGAAAGACTTTTGAGAATTTACATGAATCAAAATAGAATTTTATCCTATAGCCAAATGTTCCTTTTTTCTGCATGCAAATAGTGTTAACATTTGAATAGTTCCTCTCTATGTTTTTTTTACATAAAAAATATTTGACTCAATATAAATGTCTTCATATATTGCTCCAAATATTGACTTTGTACAATACTCAAGATATAACAATATATTTCCCGGGATTTTTCGCGATTTTTGGGAAAAAATTTTTTTACCAAATGTAGAAAGTTTCATTTATTGCTCAAAAATGTGTTTTATTACAATAGACAAAATTTGGTTCTACCAAGGTTTTTATACTTTTTTTTTTGCAAACCCAACATATTTGTAACAAAGGTTTTCATATTTGACTCTCGAATCTTGATTCATTTTTTATTCAAGTATTTCTCTTCAGTCTTTCTCTCTTTAATACTTTGAACAATGGACTGAGCCATGATAGAATACCCTTATATGGCTATAAGAAAACAAGTTAAGTGATGTATGAATGCAAAACAACACAAACATAGCAAGTATATACAAATAAATGGGACATGAGTTAGGAAATGCATAATCTCCACCCTTATAGCTCCCACACACAATTCATGGTTCATAGTCTTTGCTATTCCTAGGACATTTGGGCTAGGCCCATAAACCAACATGGGGTTTTGGACCTAACGTCTCTCACATTTATTTGATGAATGTATCAAACTAATATTATATGGTATATCCTAAGAGGAAAGAACTATGGTCTACTACATGAGTTTAGGCTGGGTGTGCAGAGTCTTGGGTTTCATAATCGAGAGTTGGTTATCTCCTCCCATTTACTTTGGATTTAAGTAAAAGGTGATAATGGATTTGTGCCAACTCTTTTGATATATCGAAAGGTACTTGACTTATGAGTGGTGTATATTAATGGTGAATCTCAATAGTCGAGTAGAGTGAGGAGACCACATCTCCCAATATCACCGAAGGGCGTTGGGTAAAAATGAGGATCAAGAAAAGATCATGTATGAATGACAATTTACAAGTACATAAAATTTAAACACAATTTAAATCAATAACACAATTAATAAATATGAGTATTTGGACAACTAATGGAGTTAACTCTCTAAACAAATCCCCAACAAAATCACCAAGCTGAGGACCACATGGCTTTCGCACAACATCTCACAGTTTTCTCAAGAGTTTCTCGAGTAAATTAAATCAAATGGGTTTGGTTCATTTTAATTCATAAAAATTATTTTATCCAGTCCTATTGTTGTCCTCAAAAAATAGTCTCCTCACTTTAGTAAGATTTTGAAAATGTTGGAGTCGCCCCCTTATTTTACTAAATTGGAAAAATTCTCGAGTTAATTAATTCATTGGAACTAATTAATCTTATTTCAACCAGAGTGAGTTCGGAAGCCGGGTACAAAAACGGAAAGGTGTTAGGCACCATTCTGCTTGGTCTAAACCGGCCTCCTAGTTGTCCATATATTTGTTTGTTTATTAATAGCGGTATTAAATTAAATTGAGATGTAAAATATTTTATGCAATTTTGAAAAACAATGTCATTCAAACATATTATCACCTTTTACATCATTCATTAAGCATGAAAAATTAAACATCCACAAAGAAAGAGGGAGGAGAGGAGATTACAAACCACCCTAATAAAATACATTCTACCCATTTATCTCATTACACATTCTCATTTCCCATTTCCCATTTAATTAACACAAATCAATAAAAATAAAATTATTACAAACAATATAGATAAAAATAATCTTAAACTTAAAAAATTACATAATCGAAAATGACAATTATATCACATTCAAACATTCATATAACATTATTAACGTACCACTTAACTAGAAATCATCAAAACAAAAATGTTAGTCCAATAAATGGTAAATAATTATAAAATAAACCATAAATAATAAAAATTGAAACTGACAGAAGAGGAATAATTGACAGAAACATAAAATTCGATAGAAATTAAATAAACAACAAATACTCATAATGATATGAAGAACAAATGTTAAATGTGCATAAAATAAATGCTAGAAAATAAAATATAACAATTTAAATGTTATTTCAAGCTCATAATTATAATGTTCATCTTATTAGATGAATAAAAGTCACAAATCTCAGCAAGGAATACTAATTAAAATCATTAACGTACTCATCCGGATCAAAAATGGATTTTCGACCCTTAGACCTTAATCCACTTTGATCTCAGAATCTAGACATGATTTGATGTTTTTTATGTTGTTTCTCTTTTGGAATTCATGGACTAACACTAGTGGAAGTGAATCAAGTCCCATTCAAAGGTAAACAAAGCCTATAATCATGAGAAAATCGAAGACAGAAGCGGAAGAGCAACACTCTACTGTGTTTCTAGGTGCCTCAAAGGAGGGCGCCCAGCCACCCCATGAAGGCATGCACCTTGGTCATGGGTCTGAGCACCTTCCTTGAAGGTTGGGCGCCTTCATGCCCAGAAATGCAGCAGATTGCTATGAAACTCAACTTTTACGTGTTCCTCTCATAAAAACTCAGTTTCTTAGAGTTATAAGACTAAAAATGAACTAAAAATTAAAAGAGAATGAAGTTTAGACTCTCAGTTACCTTGTTTCGAAGAAAAATCATTGATTTGCTTAAAGAACACTTTATCTTTGAAGATGATCCAAGTTTGTGTGTGATTTCATTTCTGGAAGTGTTTCTAATCCCAAGAACACACTGACTATATGTTGTTAACAATCTCTCACTCACAAACTAATGAAGATCCTAAGGTTTTGTGAAGAAAATTGATTTTAGAATATGTTTTTGATTTGATTTTTGTGTTTGATTTTTTTGTTTTGTATTTTTATTGTTGGTTTTCTCTCAAAATTACAATTGCTCACCAAACATAATGCAACCCCTGACCCTAAAGTTAGAGATGAATTTATAGGCAAATGGACATTCTAGCACTATTCACTACTCATGTGGCACGTGATCCCCACATGTGGGCCCACTGATGGGCCCCACAAATGATCGGATTTTCGATTTTTCATGAAATTGATTCATATGGTACGTTCATCGATGTAAGTCATGAAATTTATCCCATGTGCACCCAGAATGTGTTTTCGGACCCTGTTTCGACACGAACCCTGAAAATGTGAAAACGACTCGATGGATCCGATTTCTTACCCTAGGATTACTAGTTCAAGAATCAAATTAATCAAACGTTTCAAACTCATTCTACCATGAAAAATGTCATAACCACTTATGGGTTCCTTAAGGATCACTGATGGGCCCCACGAATGGATTGCACTAGGGCCACTATGGGCCCCATTAGCGAACCGATCTGATTGTCATGAAATTAGTTCGAGTGATGTATAGAGTGCTGTAGGACACTAAGGCACATCCTGGGCGAACCCAAGATGCACTTCTGGGTCCCATTTTGCCAAAAATGTGAAAAAAGGTACTAAGGGTTGCACTTCCTAGACTCATATCATTACTTTGGGATGAAGTTCTTCTGGTGCTTCATCCTCTTCCTTATTAGTACAAATGATCATCATTGAGTCTATTTTTAGGGCAAAAATTAAGCTTCTACATTGGTAACTTTCTCACACTCAATAGAAAAAGTAAAGACTTCTACCTAGAGAAGAGAATACTGATAGAGGGACTTAAACTGGCTAGTATATAAGAGAATTCACAAAAGAAGGACAAAATTAGGAAGGCATTATCACTGTAAGGTAGAAGAAATTGGATAGAATTGAAGGTAATTGGAAATGTTTGTAAGTCCTGATACACTTAGTATGAAACTATTCCTTATGCCCCAAGCTCTTAAACATCCTTAAGCGTAATCATGAAATCCTTAGCCCTACCCGAGAAATCTCTATAGTCGGTGACTTGTAATGGTGTATTACTTGAAATTCTCTTAGTATTAACATAAAATACTTGTAAGAATACTGTCATATTTTAACTAGTACTATTGAGCGAGAGAAAGAATTACTATTTGCTTAACTTAACTCTTATACTTACGTAACAATATATTATCCCCTTATACCTAAGAAATATCGAGAGGAAAAAATCTATCCTACTTCCCCCTTACTAAACTCTTTTTAAATTGGTACCCTTAGCTCTCGAGCATTGAAACCTTTTTGCCCTCAGCTAAACTCCCTTAAGCCCAGCTAGAGAGCCACGCCTTCTAAATCTCACTCTGCTACTAATTCAATAGTAAAAATTATTGGCCAAGCTAAGTATTCATTTATAGCTTGCTAAGACTAGTTGCCCTTGCTTTTCACAAGCCATATACTGGTTGATCTAGTCTTTCTTATTTATTTCATAACCTATCTTTCTTAAGGAAATGAATTCGTAAAGTAAGAGGTGACTCAGCTCCCTTTTTTAGTGAAGGATGAGTTTTGCTTATGTTCACATCTTCTCCTTCCTAGGGAATAGAGACAAAGTAAAATCAATCTCCATAATTGGTGATCTTCTTCTTTCCTTCCCGAAAGAGTCAAAAGAAATGGAATGTTTGCTATGCCCCCTTTTTCTTTTGCACTCATAAATAACTTAAACCGCCACTCATCCGCTACAAAAGATAGCTATGAAAATGCATCTCAAACATCTTTTTGTTACCAATCTTATCTAGCTCCATTATGTAACAGTCAAAATTTTTCTAGAATGTTGTTGGAATCATCCTTTTTTCATTTGTTCAGTTGTCCAAAGAAGAGTACAATCTTCTTATTGAGAATCAATGTTAAATAATCTAGCAAGAGATTCTAACTTCAATAAGTGGGAATCAAAATAGTAAGAAGTCCCATGTTGAATGAGATAGCTTTCGCATTCCAATCTTTTTTAGCTAAGAAATGTAATAGGAAGTCTTCCATGTCACTCGGTAGGTAGATCAAGGTAGATGAATCACTATCGAGAATTCTAGGATGACTAAAGCGTAGTGTCTAAAAAAATTTACTTTCCAGACCAGAAAGCAGAGTTGATAGTTGTCATGCGAAAGAGACGTGAAACAAATGTTTTTATTTCTTTACACCAATTCGAATTCTTTAAAGAAGTCAAGTAGCACATACTGAGTTAGGTTGAAAACCATCAATCGCTTACAACTTGGGCCTACCTTCCTCTTTCTTAGCTGCCAAAGTACGAATTCAAGTTAGGATAAGATGTAGACTTGCCAGTGAAAGATCCAACTACCCATATTTTAAGGCCGAGTGTCTATCTCGCTTTTCCAATTGAATTGGTGTCCTGGTAGGGAGACTTATACATACTAGTGAAAGCATCGAATTTAGGAAGGCACAAAGCAAGGACTATCAAGCCAATAAAGGACAACTCTTAGGAAAGTAGCTAATTCACCAACTGGCCAAGGCAGGCAAATTTTCTATGAAGGAGCACATGAATAATTTTGTCTATTGTTAGATGATGTTTTCAGATCCCTAAATTTTAATAAAAAAAGAAGAGAGAAAAATTGAGTTAATTATATTGCATTGTCCATCCGTCCAATATTTGTCACTTTTAGACATTATATGTGTGCAAAATGACAAAATTAACCTTCATTCCATCCCTTAACATATATGTCTTCTCTTCTACCCCTCAAGAAAACCACAATCCTTCTAAGTAATAATATAAATTGTTTTTAATTAATTTTTAAAAATTAAAAGAATAATCAAACAATTAAGCAACTATTTCTACTTTGTTATTGCAAAGAGACTGTGACACCCATCGCCTAATCCCAGAGAACTAGACGACGGATACGACATTCGGTGCCGGAGCACCGTCCTATTCTATTCGTTAACTCTATAATGTATATTAGAAGTGATTATATTTTCTTAGTGAAGCAAGTAATTTAAAATATTCAATAAAGGTTTTAGGGAGAATCCTACGGAAAATAAAATTTCGCTAGAGCTCCCTTTAAAAAAATCTACTTGCCAAACAGGGAAAACAAATACACTTCCAATATTAACCTCCAAACCTCAACTCCAAATACTTAGCAAGGATCATGCAACACTTCTAAATGGTCATATTAATTCACTTAAGTTCTAACATATTGATGCCATTCACTTCCGAAACTACTTCTTAAAATTCATATACCACAAATAAATCAAGTAATAATACTTAAAACATCCACCAATCTCATTAATTATAATTTCAATATTTACAACCTCAACATTATATACAATAGAATTATGCATGCCATAATACACAAAAGTATACATATCCTACCCAAAATCAATATTTCTACTTTGATGTTACCTCTTCGATCTTCAAGTAGCACCCACAGCTCACAACCTGCGGGTGATGAAAATCAACGCGTTGAGTGGAAGACTCAATGGTGCTAATAATTATAAATTAAAATAACCAAGAAATTCCAAGTAATAAATCTCAAATCAAATATATTTTATGCACTGAAAATGTGCTAGTTAAATCCGAATATTTCAAAATATAACAAAGAAATTCACACCTTAAAAATTTATACCAAACTCAATATAAATAAAAAATATCACAAATACCAATATATTTTTGGTTTCTTTATAATGAAATAAATTTTTTTTTTTATTAAGGCTCGTACCAATACCGAATGAATATAAGCAGAGTCGATCGTAGCCTATGAAAGCACCACCGTGGCCTATGAAAGCGCCACCCACCAATCACACAATCGTGGCCTATGAAAGCACCACCCACCAATCACACAATTGTGGCCTATGAAAGCACCACCGTGGCCTATGCAAGCCCTACCATAAATAATAAGTGCATCCGCCTATTTATTAGGGCTGATAACCCTAGCATATGATCATAAGTCCACCAATCACACAATGGTGGCCTATGAAAGCACCACCCACCAATCACACAATTGTGGCCTATGAAAGCACCACCGTGGCCCGTGCAAGCCCTACCATAAATAATAAGCACATCCGCCTATTTATTAGGGCTGATAACCCTAGCATATGATCATAGGTCCACCAATCACACAATCGTGGCCTATGAAAGCACCACCCACCAATCACACAATTGTGGCCTATGAAAGCACCACCGTGGCCTGTGCAAGCCCTACCATAAATAATAAGCGCATCCGCCTATTTATTAGGGCTGATAACCCTAGCATATGATCATAGGTCCACCAAACATAATGGTATGATAACCCGAGCATGCTCACATATCGCAATAAATCTCATCATACCACATTTTCAATCATGTATTGTAGAGCCCAAAATAAATGCATTCTTCCACAAATAATCTCATTTCTCATTCACCATTCCTTATCCAAAAACATTTTAAAATTAACACTTATTATTTCAAAATCATTTAACTTACAACTAACGAAAATTACCATATTCTCTTTTTTTTATACTTAATAAAATAAATTCAAATGGACATACTCAAAATAAATATACTTAATATAGTATAAAAGTACTTAAATCAAGAAATTTTCAGCATTTTCATAAACCTGACCTTTGCTATGTTCTTAGGGTATAACTGAAGTTATAGGACTTCAAATTGAGTGAAACTTATTTTATTAGAAAGCTCAGATAAAATACTACAAATGTCATGAAGGGACCATAGTCCAGATCATTTTCTAAGAGGGTGTAAGAAACCCAAGAACACAGACCAACAATCCGAACACGATTCAGCACAACCAGTTTTGGTATAAAAATCATAAGTTGAGTTATAGGTGTTCAAATTAGACACAAGAGGATGATTTAGAAATCTAAGAAGTAGAAATACAACTTATATAAAGAATATAAGACATTACTTTGCCATTTTGTGGCCAAAATAGACAATCAATTTAGATATACAAGTGAGACACCATGACAGAATCAATTTTGGTATTTAAAT
This sequence comes from Jatropha podagrica, assembly GCA_947857235.1. NCBI lineage: Eukaryota > Viridiplantae > Streptophyta > Magnoliopsida > Malpighiales > Euphorbiaceae > Jatropha > Jatropha podagrica. The sequence goes on along the minus strand of CANUEP010067603.1, from coordinate 511 downwards.
CATAAGTTGAGCTACAAGTATTAGAATTAAACATAAGTGGATGTTTTGAAAAGCTATGAAATATAGCTACAACTTTCATGAATAAGTCAAAAACAAATGGAAATTATAAAAGGGTCGGAAAATGAGTTCTAGTCCCACCTAAGAACAGAACTAACATCAAAATTCATCAATTTAAACAAAACATACAAAATTCATTCAAAAACCTAAAATTTAAAAAGTTAAAAAAATGAAAGGGAAAGAGAATATTATTCCACTAACCTTCAAATTAAGCTTGGTTAAGCTTAATTAATCTATTTCCTTCTCATTCCCTTTTACTTTGGAGAAGGATTCATCCACCTCTTCCAATTATCAAAATTTACATACCCTAATCATGGAAATAATCAAAGAAGGAGGTGGAACATGATTTAGTGCATAATCTAACATATCTAAGCTATGAATTTCACTTATTAATTCACTAAACTAAAATTCACAACTTGATTTGTAGTAATTCTCCAAAGTACTTGAATTTTAT